>JABTXL010001457.1:1260748-1285395 GCA_025134845.1 Neodon shergylaensis
CTCTCCTAACTCCTCCTCCTTCCTCTTCTAACTCCTTCTCCTTCCTCCTGATGTCGGAGTGTCATATATCAATCTATTGATTTCATTGGTTAAGTAATAAAGAAACTGCTTGGCCATCATAGGTTAAAACATAGGTGGGAGGAGTAAACAGAGTAGCATGCTGGGAGGAAGAGGAAGTGAGGTAAGACGCCTCAGAGACTCGACAGCTCTGCCCTCTAGAGCAGAGAAGCCATGCTCTGCTCTCCTGGAGAGACGCCATAGCTCCTCTCGGAGACACGCGATGAAACTCCGACCTAGGATGGACGTAGGCTAGAAACCTCCCGGTAAGCGCACCTTTGGGTGCTACACAGAATATAGGAAATGGGTTAGTCCAGGTGCGAGAGTTAGCCGAGAAGAGGCTAGATAGAAATGGGCCAAGCAGTATTTAAATGAATATAGTTTGTGTGTTGTTATTTCGGGGTATAAGCTAGCCGAGCAGGTGGCCGGGGTGTTGGGGATGCAGCCCCGGCCGCTCTTATTACAACATTCTAACTCCTCCTCCTCCCTCTCCTAGCTCCTCCTTCCTCTTCTAACTCCTCCTCCTTCCTCTGCTAACTCCTCCTTCCTCTCCTAGCCCCTCCTCCCTCTCCTAATCCCTCTTACTTCCTCTCCTAACTCGTCTTTCCTTTCCTAGCTCACCCTCCTTCCTGGGAAACCCTTGATCTGCTTATGCAGAGGCTGGGCGCCTTTCCGTTTTTAACTTGACATTTAGGTGAAGTGACCTTGAGCCCCTGACCCTCCTGCCTGCTCCCAAGTATTGGATCATTACACCTGGCTCATCTGATCTGTAAACTTAACAAATGAGTTTGCATTCTTAGAGCGTTATTAAGTGGTGGATCATATGGCATATACCTTTAAATAATTACCTAGGCTAATGATTCTGAGTTTCACCCATGCTAGGTCCAGTGGTACAAGACTATAATCCCAGTTAGTCAAGAGTTGAAGGCAGTAGACTTGCAAGTTCAAAGGCTTAATCAGACACCATGTGAAGATAAATAAATAAACCAAAAAATGTGCAATATACACCTTTAATCCTAGCGCTTATGAGACAAAGGCAAGCAGATCTCTATGAATTTGAGGTCAGCCTGGTCTATCTAATGAGTTCCAGATCATAGTTAGACCCTGTCTTAAAAAGAAAAAGAAGGAGAAGGAGGAGGAAGAGAAAGAAGGAAGGAGAAAGAAGAAGGAAGAAAAAGAGAAGAAGAAAAGAAATGAATAGAAGAAAGGAAAGAAAGGCATAAAAGACAGACAGGAAAGAAGGAAGGAAAGAAGGAAGGAAGGAAGGAAGGGCTCTTTTTGACACTACCCCACCCACACCATGACTGCAAAACTTAAAGGAGGTCACACGTGCCATATTTTTGTAAGATGATCCTCCTTGGCCCATTCCATAATTCTAACTTCTTCCCCACCCCGAGTCATCCTCAAGAACATCCTGACAGGGAGACTGCAGTTAGAAGTGAGTAACTGGTTTTTTTTTTTGGAGACCACTATATTAATCCCCCCACATCTTACAGCCTCCTTTACCTCTGAACTCCCTGATGTCCAAGCCCCATGTAGAACAGAGTGGATGATGCCTGGCCAATGCACGTGTGCATATGTGTGTGCATGTACATGTGTGTACATGCGCGTGTATGGGAGTGTGTACATGTGTACTATGGCACAAATGTGGAAGTTAAAGAAGAACTTTTAGGGGTCTGTTGTGTCCTTCTGCCATGTGTTCCAGGGAGCCAACTCAAGTTGTTGGGCTTGGTCAGGAAGTGCTTTTACTCTCCGAGCAGTGTTGACAGCCCCACATCCCAGGCTTACCACAGCTCTTACTGTCACTCCTCAAATTTTCTTCCTCTCCATTTTCTGTGCAGCCCTAGGTAGCCTGGAGATCCTCTCTATATAGACCAGGATGGCCTGCAAACTCTTCTAAGCTGACTTTGATGCTCTTTGGAGCTTTGGGCTTCTTTCTTCCCTTCCTTCATTCTCTCTCTCTCTCTCTCTCTCTCTCTCTCTCTCTCTCTCTCTCTCTTTCTCTCTCCTGGTTTCTCAAGAAAGGGTTTTTCTATGTAATAGTTCTGACTGTCCTGGAACTCCCTCTATAGACCAGACTGGTCTCAAATTCACGGAGATCCATCTGCCTCCGCCTCCTGAGTGCTGGGATTAAAGATGTGCACATACCCAGTAGTGTTGTCTGCAGTTTTCTGTCCTGCCCGGTTCCCACAATCATTAAGTCCCAAAGAAATCACACAGAGGTCTACATTAACTATAAACTGATTGGCCCAATAGCTCAGGCTTCTTATTAACTCTTATAACATATATTAGCCTATTATTCTTGTCTATGTTAGCCACATGGCTCAGTACCTTTTTCAGCAAGGCAATCACATCTTGCTGCTTCTGTGGCTGGACAGGACTACAGAGGGAGCTTTCCTCTTCCCATAATTCTCCTGTGTAGGGCCCGAGTCTACCCCTGTTCCTGGGGTTCATCTTGAGGACAGTTTCTGGTCAGCTAACTAAAACATTCTGTTTGTTCCTGCACTCCCTCTGCCCCGCCTGGTGTTTAGCTGTAGGGCATTGTTTACTCCATCTTTGGTGTGGTAATTTCCCACCTGCCTGGGCGGAAATCCTTGTGCAGCAACAAGGTATATAAGGATTTCCCCAAAGTCGAATAAATGGCATTCGGCTGATCTCCTTTCAAATGACCCAGGTCTCTTGTGTGTTCTTTCAATCTCCAGGCCTTCACATACGGTACAGTGGCGCGCAAACTGTACTGAGAGGGTAACACAGAATTGGGTGTTACACTCCTGTTCTCATTGACCTGCCTCTACTACTTGTCTGGTTGTCCTGCCTATACTTCCTGTCTGGCTACTGGCCAATCAGTGTTTATTTAAAACATAATTGACAGAATATAGACAATTGTCCCACACCATAGTAGAGCTCTGGATTTCTAAAACGAGTTGAAAGGTGCTTCCTAAGGAAATATTAAAATTTATTTATTTATTTTATTTTATGCATATGAGTGTTTTGCACAGACAGACAGAAAGACACACACACACATATATCATGTGAGCATGTGAGTGTCTGTTGCCTGGAAAAGCCAAAGAAGGCATAGGATCCCCTACGACTGAAGTCACAGAAAGCTATAAGATGCCATGTGGGGGCTGGGAACTGAACCTGGGTCTTCTGCAAGAATGGTTAGTGCTTTTAACTGCTATGTCAACTCTCTAATCCCAAAGAGACGATTAAAACAATATGAAACAAAAACATTATTTGTGAGTGTGTGTGTGTGAGTGTAGTGTATGTACAGATGTGCAGTTGCGCCTTCCTGTGCGTGAACAGCGGCCAGATGAGGACATCAGGTGTACTGTTCTGTCACCCTCTGCCTTATTCTCTTGAGACAGGGTCTCTCGCTGAACCTGGAGATAGCCTAGTGCAGGGCTTAAAGGCTTAGGCCATCATGCCCAGCACATTTTCTTAAGAGATGAGATACAAACTCATCCTGATAGCCTTAGTGGAGTCAGGAGCATCTCCTTCACCTGCCCTGTAAGCCTGAGATGGGAACCGAAGCTGGGCCAGGATGCACCGTGTGACCCTCCGGTTTCCCCTTGGAAATGGTCTCTACACTAACGTTGACAGTGCTCATTTCTTTCCCCAAACTTTGCCAACTCTAAGTGTAGTGGCTCGGCTCCATGTCTCTTCATCCCTGGATTTGAGGATGCTGCCTGCAGAGTGGATGCCAAAACAAATGCCATGGTGCCACACGCAGCTCTCCCAATTTAACCTTCATTCGCTGCCAAAAGGTACAGAATACAGAACAAAACACAGTTAAAGCAGCCAATAGCTCCAGGGTGTAGTGGAGTGCCGAGCCCCAAATCCCTGGGGAAGGCGCAGCCTAGACCTGTCCGACCTCATTGCTGTGGTTCTGAGGGGCCAATATGGTGAGCAACCATATGCACTGTGCGCTTCACGGGACTTCCTTTCTCCCTCTCTACTTCCTTTATTCCCCTCTCCCTCCCCCCTCTCTCTTTCTCTGTCTTTTGTTGTGGATGGATCAAATCCAATGACTTGTGCCCATTTTTTTTTTAAAAATGGGGTCTCATGTAGTACAGGCTGTCCTTGAACTCACTGTTTACCTGAGGAAGACCTTGACTAATCCTCTTTTCTCCACTTCCCAAGTGCTGGGATTCCAGGCCTACGCCACCATGCCCAGTTTATGTGGTGCTGGGGATCCAAGCCAGGGCTTTGTCTATGCTAAGCAATCAGCCCACCAACTGAAATACATCCCTAGTTCCCAATGCTATTGTTGATTTTTAAGACAGGCTCTCAGTAGCCCAGGCTGTCCTTGAACCTACAGTAATCCTCCTGCCTTGGCCTCCCAAATGCTGGGATTATAGGTATGAGCCCTCACACCTGGCTGAAATTGACATTTCCAGTTAGGGTCTCTTCTCTCTCCTCTGGTTGTTTGATGGAGCTGATGGACACTTCAGGGATCTGATTCACCCCCTTAGCCAGGTGGAGAAAATATACTAATGCTTGTTCAGGGCAGGACACTGTGAAGTCTGTGGTGCCGGCCTAAGGCCAGAGAGACCTCAGAGGAACATGGACAAAGCTAAGGGACATCCTGCTCACACCCAAAGGGGATGGTGTGGGTGTTGGTACCGCTGTGCCTGCTGTCATAGACTGGATTTATGATTATGCACTCCCTCTGAGTTCCTATGAGGCATAAATGGCTAATTCATGGCTGGGAGCATCGTTCAGTTTGGAGTGTTTGCCTGGAGTACCTTGGGTTCAGTTCCCAACACTGTCCAAGTAAATAAACAAATAATGTTAATTTCTTTAGTAATAATAGAAGATGCTGAGTAAGTGCTAACCACAGCAGTCGTGACAATGATTATTTCATTGCTGATCTGAGGTGCCTTAAAAGTTCTTGTGGCTGGGCATGGTTGTACATACCCAGGATCCCAGCACTTGGATGGTAGAGGCAGAAAAGTCAGGAGTTCAAAATCATCCTTGAGGACTTAGTGAGTTCCAGGCCAGGCTGGGCTACATGAGGGCCTGTCTCAAAGGACCACTGGTGAGAGGTTGCAGGGATGGCTCAGCAGGTGAGAGCACCTGTCACTCTCCCAAAGGATCAGACTCTGGTTCCTTACATCCACATGAGGTTCCCAATTATCAGCGATTCCGGTTCCAGGAGATCCAGTGCCCTCTTCTGACTTCTGAGGGACTGCATGCACATGGCACACATATATGCAGATGCAGGCGAAACACTCTGTCTTAGTCAGGGTTTCTATTGCTGCAAAGAAACCATAACCACAGCAAATCATATAAAGGAAAACATTTGATTGGGTGACTTACAGTTTCAGAGGTTTAGTCCACTATCATCATGGTGGGACATGGTGCTATGCAGGCAGACATGGAGCTGGAGAAGAAGTTGAGCATTCTACATCTTGATCCACAGGCAACAGGAAGTGAACTGTGTTTCACACTGAGCATAGCTTGAGCATAGGAGACCTCAAAGTCTGACTCTACAGTGACACCCTTCCTCTAAGAAGGCAACACCTACTCCAAGAAGTACCTCCTAATAGTGCTACTCCCTTTGGGGGCCATTTCCTTTCAAACCACCACAAACTCATATATATATATATATATATATATATATATATATATAATGTATTTTTAAAAAGGATCAACAATACATAAATGAATAAATAGATTTGGACCCATGGAAAGCAAACCATGTGACCACAGAGGCAGAGGTTGGTGTGGTATAGCTATAAGTCAACCAACACCAGAACTTGGTCCTCTAGAGAGACAGGCCTGCTCACACTTGGTTCTAATAGCCTCTGAGACAGGGCTTTGGGAGGTATTCCCTATCTTCCTTCCTGCTAGACATCTTTCGGCCTCAGTATCCTGAAGGCTTTGTGTTTTGTTTGTTTATTTGTGATTTATTTATTTATTTATTTAATGTATACGTATGTATGTAACAGGCTTTCTTTTGGGCCACCAACCAGCTCCCAAATCAGGACACAGACATTATTAGTTATGAATGCTGGGCCCTATCTTAGATCTTGTTTTAATCTCTTTCTCTTTATCTGCATTTTGGCTCAGAACCTTTTATCTTCTTTTCATTCTGTATATTGTACTTTCTTGTTTCCTCTGTCTATCTGTCAGGCAGCTGCCTGGCTTCTGGCCCTGTGTGTCTCCCTCTTTTTCTCCCTTGTTCTCTCTTCTTGTCTTTCCAAGCCTACATTCCTCCTCCTACCTGTTCTCTCTGCTTGCCAGCCCTGCCTATCCTTTGGCTGCTCAAATATTGGCTGTTCAGCTTTTTGCTAGACCAATTAGGTATCTTAGGCAGACAAGGTGAAGCAGCAACCCACCTTTACGTAATTAAAAGAATTCAGCATAAATGAATGTAAGACATCTTTACAGTGCTCAACAAATGCAGCCTAAACAAATATAACACACCTTTACACAGTTAAAGTAATATTTAGGAACACAAACAAATAAAATGCATCTTTGCCTGGTTAAAGTAATGTTCCACAACATATGTGTGCCTGTGTGAGTTTATGCATGCCGTGTGTGTGCAGAAGTCCTCGGAGGCCAGAGGTGTCAGTTCTCCTGAAGCTGGCATTAGAGCCAGTTGTGAGCCCCCATGCAGGTGGTAGGAATAGAATCCAGGTCCTCTTGAAGAGAAGTAAGTGCTCTTAACCATTGAGCATCCTCCCCCCACTTTTAAATCATTATCATGGAAGTGGTGAACCATTATTTATGATTTTAGTTTAGGAAGCTCAGACTCCACTAAGTTTACACTAGAAAACTAAACTTTAATGTAAGCTAGCCATAGTGATCCAGACCTGTAATTGCAACATTAGCGAGGCTAAGGGAGGAAGATGGCAAGTTTGAGACTAGCTTGATCTACATAGTAAGACCCTATCTTTCAAAGACACAACACCATCATTAAGCACACAAGCACAAAACTGACTTAAGTAGGTAGAATTCTCTACAAAGAGCAGATTTTTTTTCTTGAGATAGGATCTTGCAATGTATCCCAGGCTGGCCCCAAAACTTGAGGAAACCATCCAGTCCCACACATCAGAGTTCTGGGATTAGAGGTGTGCACCATTATGCCTGACTCACAGCAGACATGTTGGCTTTGGGATCTGCCATCTTTGTAAGGTATATTGCTGCATATAGACAGCCAGATGCTTAGATTAAGGAATAATTCAAGCAGAAGCAGGAGTTGGTTTAAGTTGAGGTTATGTTTGCATGAAGACATATGAAGCTAGAACAATAGAGGCAAAAGCACAAGGAATGACTCATGGAGAGCCAAGCATCCTGGGACATGTCTTCAGACATTAAAGCATTATCAACCGAGATGAACGTAAGCATCTAAATCCAATGCCCACGTGTGCTGATGAGGTGACTGAGTGGTTAAGGCAAGGACTGTTAAACCCACATCTGCTTCCTTGTGCTATGGTCAGAGACAGAGCCCATTGTGTCAACAAAGGTCTTTCAGAGAATAGTCTTTGCTCTGTATTTTGGAGAAGGAGGGGAAAAACACATGTTTTCCAGGTATGGTGGTATGTACCCATAATCACAGCACCAGGAGGAGGTGAGAGTTAAAATTCAGTCTGGGCTACATACAAAGACCCTGGGAAGAAAAATGAAATCACAGCGCTAGAAAAATGGATCAGAGACTTAGAACACTTGTTGCTCTTGCAAAGGACTGGGGTTCAGTTCCCAGCATCCACATGGTGGCTCACAGTCATCTATAACTCCAATTTCAGGGCATCTAATGCCTTCTTTTGACCTCCATGGGCATCAGGAACACAAGTAGTTCATATGCATACATGTAGGCAGGGCTGGAGAGATGGCTCAGTGGTTAAGAGCACTGACTGTTCTTCCACAGGACCTGGGGTTCAATTCCCAGCACCCACACGGCAACTCACACACATGCAGACAAAATACTCAAACAAATAAAATAAATAAATCTAAATAATTTTTTAAAATAAAGAAAAATGAAATCATGACATTTACAAGAAAATGGATTAGCCAGGAAATTGTGAATATTGTACATTTTTGTCATATATATATATAGCCTAGATCCTGTGTGTGTGTATATATGGTCATAAAACTAAAAAGGAGATTGATGTGGAAGTAGGTGAAGGGAGGGTTGTTTGGGAGAAGAAAGGAATCAACCAGAGTGAGGACAAGGGGCACGAGGAAGGGCACTGGGGATGGGGAAGAAGAGCAAAGCATGAAGTCACATATCTATGAAAATGCAGTAATGAAGCCATTACTTAGTTGTTTTAATCCCAGCACGGACAAGGTTGATGTCATGGAAATTTTTTTTTGTACACTGTGTGTATGTGTTGCTCTTATTGGTTGAATAAAGAGCTAAATGGCTAGTATCTAGGCAGGAAGAAGTAGGCTGGAAAGCCAGGCAGAGAGAACCCTGGGATGAAGGACAGAGTCCCCAGGAGACATGAGGAAAAGCAAGATGAATATCCTGTGTAATAAAAAGATACAAAGCCATGTGATAGAACATAGATAAGAAATATGGTTTAATTGAAGTTGTAAGAGCTAGTTCGTAACAAGCCTAAGCTATCAGCCAAGCATTTATAATTAATAATGTCTCTTGTGGTTATTTAGTAGTTTGCATGTGACAGAATGTTCTGCCTACAAATGGCATCCAACATCTGGGGAATGAGTAATAGCTGCTAAAAGGCATTGGATTATAGAGGCAGCTGGATCAAACAAGCCCATATATCTAAACAGTGTCTCTACTTCAAAATGGACATCAAAAGGTGTGTTGGTTTTGGGGACGAAGTTATGATTTGTTCTCATAGAAAACTAAAGGCTGTGCATTCATTTAGGGTTGAAGAAGATCAGGTTTGATCAGGGAAGACCCCTGAAAATCCTGGGTACAGACATAGAAATAAATCTAAAAAAAAAAACCCTACAGGGCAGGTGATGTATATTTTACCTGCTCAAACATAAAACAAAAGATCATCTTTGACTAACTTGTGTACAACAGTCTATACTTGTATTAATGAATATATGTATGTTATCTTTGAAAGTTTATGGATTTTCAGAGCAAAGGGACCAGACACCCATAAAAGCAGGTGGCCCAAGTGATCCAGTGTCTCAGGGTGCATCTGTTGCAGTTTCCTCAGAGTTCTGCAGCCAGAACAGCTTCAAGACTGCTGACTGAGATGACTCAGCCTCACAAACTACTCCTGCCAGGACTTAACCATTATCCTGATTTTCTTACTGTTCCCCAAAGATGCCAGTGCCCCCAAGCAACAGGAAACAGTTGAAACAACAGGAAACAGAGAAAGCAACACCCACATTCCCAAGAGATGGATTATGGATGTTTGTGATCATTATGGTGGTGGTGAGGGAGTGGTTACAAGTTGTTATTGGTCATAGTCAGGAAAACAACTAAACAAGGAGGTGGATTCAAATATCTTTTTCTTAAGGAAAAAAGGGGGATATAGTATAGAAATGATAAAATAAAAGGGTGGATTGTTGAGTCTACTTTTAATCAACTATTAAACTCAAATATTTTATATTGGCATGGATTTTGGTTTATTGATACAAATTTGAAATTAGTGTTTTGTTATACTGAATGTATACTGTATGTATGTTTTTACTCTTGTTTGGGGTATTATATTTATGCAACTTATTTTAAAATGTAATGTATAATTAAAAATACAGGTTAGAAATTATCTATACTAATTAAACCTTGTAGTCATATTAGGTAGGTTTTCAAGGTTAAACAGGTATATTTAGATAGATGGTCTTCAAACACTTCAAAGGCCTACAGAATATGGCATTTAAGATGTTTAATAATCTAAAGCTTTTCATAACGCATCTGCTCCTGATAGCACCAATCTATTTCAGAGAAGATGACAGGTAACAATGAATCTCTGTAAGGAGTTTACTTTCTTTGCGGCAAAAGCTAGTCATTTGGGATAGAAACTGCCCTTGCCTCATTTCCTGACAGTATGCTGTCCTAATTAAACAAACAGAACACAAAAGAAAGTGCAGGACTTGGCCAAGACATGACAAGGTAGGACAGTCCTTCAAAATTCCCTGCTTCTTGGAAATGTCTGTCAAATATTCCAGGCCTGTAGGCCAAAGATGGATGCCCCAATTTTGCAGAGAAACTTTAGGTGACTGTCCAGGCAGCCAGATGCTCCTGCCATTAGATAATATTACATCCTTCTGGAATCTTTGATGGAGTTAAAGACTAAATAGTTAAACTTGTGGTTTTCATTAGTCATGTTAAAAGTAAATTAGGTATAAAACTTTAGACTCAGAAAGATAAGATAATAATATTTTCTCTAAATTTGCCAAATGCAAATGAGCTGGATATTGTAACTGTAATTCTTACTTGATAGCTGTTTTTGTTGTATATAGTTTTACTATGTTAAAGTTAAAATCTTCCTTTTTAAATTAGACAAGAAGGGGGAAATGTTGTGGAACAAACATTTTGTACACTGTGAAGATGTGTTGCCTCTCATTGGTTTAATAAAGAACTAAATGGCAAGTGGCTAGGCAGTAAGAGGTTAGGTGGGACTTGCGTACAGAGACGGAGAGCTTGCTGGGATCAAGGAAGGTAGAGTTACTAGGAGATCGACATGAGGATCTGAGGAGGCCAGTCTGTTTAGTATCAGGTCAAGAATAGGCAAGAATGCTGGGGGCTGTCAATGTAGCGCAGTTGGTAGAGAGCCTGCCTAGCATGTAGGAATGTAATCCCCCACACGCACGAAACTGGCTGCAGTGGTTCACAACTGTAATTCCAGCACTCAGGGCAGTTAGGATAGGAAGAGCAGAAGCCCAAAGGCAATCTCTGCACATAGCAGAGGTCAACTGGGCTCCATGACACCCTGACTTCAAACAAACAAACATAAGCAAATAAACAAAATAATCCCAGTTGGGTAAAGGGTTCATCTCTGTATCCTAACGCTCTGAGGCAGACCAGGCATGGTCGTGTAGGACTTTAATCCCAGCACTTGGAAGGCATAGGCAGGTGGATCTTGTGGGTTTGAGGCCAGCCTGGTTGACATAGATAGCCACAGTTTATAGTTAGGTCCTGCCTCAAAGACAGACAGACAGAAAGAAAGAGTTCCTTTCATTGTCTTCAAAGATAAGGCCTTTCAAGTGGGAGATATTTAACAAAGCAGTCATAAAATTTACAGTGCTGAGGTAAATGCATGGCTTGAAGGCCTGTCTCCTTGTGTTCATTTGGTACACGCTCTCACAACCATAGCCATCATCAGACCTGATTTTTTCTATACCTGGCTCTATTTGTTTTTTATCATATTTGTTTATTTGTTTGGCATGGACTCTTACTCTATAGTCAGTTGTGATGATTAGTTTTGGTTGTCTGGCTTGACCCAAGCAGAATAATCTGGGGGTGGGGGTGGGGTGCTCAGTGATGTGAAACTAGACAGCACACATGGGGGCAAGGAGAGGGAAACTGTACAAAGACTTAGATCATGATGGATAAAGAAGATGTGGTACATTTACACAATGGGGTACTACGTAGTGGAAAAAATAACGACATCTTGAAATTTGTGGGCAAATGGGTGGATCTAGATAATATCATATTGAGTGAGATAGCCCAGATCAGAAAGACAAATATCACACGTACTCACTCATAAGTAGCTTTTAGATATAAAGCAAAGAAAAACCAGCCTACAATTCACAATCCCAGAGAACCTAGACCACAACGAGGGCCCTAAGAGAGACATGCATGGATCTAATCTACATGGGAAGTAGAAAAAGACAAGATCTCCTGAGTAAATTGGGAGCATGGGGATCATGGGGGAGAGGAGAAGGAGGGGGAGGAAGGAAGGGAAATGAAAAAAAAATATAGCTCAATAAAAACAATTTCACAAAAAGACTTAGATTGTAATAGTGCATCCCTGCCATCTAAGCATGGAGACAATAGCGTCAGTAGGACCAGTTCAAGGTCACCCTCAGCTACCTAGTGAGCTTGAGGTCAACCTGGGTTACATGAGACCATGCCTCAGAAAAACCAAAGCAGAACAAAACAAGGACTTTGAGAGTGTCTTGAAGGGGCAATAAACATTGTTAGGATTCAGGCATTATGCTGGCTCCTGTCACCTGGCAGGATGAACCCAGGCAGTAGCCTGGCCAGCCCAGGGTCCTATGGCTGCTAAGTCACTACATAGTCTGTCTGTATGGAGGTGCAAAGGTCCCTTTAAGAGACAAACTCTGTCCACTCCCCCATCTCTCTTTTTCCTGCTCTTCTGAAGAGGCAGACTGGTCCTTGCCTCTTCTTCCTCTTCTTTCTCTTTGTATTTCTTTTTCTCTCTTTCCTTCCCAAATTACTTTAACTCAGTAAACTCCCACATAACCTGTGCCTGTCCCTCACCCTCTCTCACCTGCCGCATGGCCCCTTGGCCCGCCATGGTCTGACTCAAGCTGTTTTACAACAAACAGGACAGACATATTCAGGTGTACTAGTCACTTGCAGGCTCATTGTGGATAGTGTTTTAATCAATCTAGTCTCAATTTCCCCATATATAACATTAAAGCAGTCATAGCCATAGCATGTCATAGTCATGATAGTTTTAGTATATTTTTGAGAAAGGTCTCATATAACCCAGGCTGGCCTTGCACTGTGGCCAAGGCTGACCTTGAACTCCTGATCTTTTATGCCTTGGTCCTTGGCCTGCCGCATTCTTGGGACGTGGCCCTTATGGAGGTCTTCAGGTCACAGAAATGTACCCTTAAAGGGGACACCAGAACTCCAGCCCCCCTTTTTTTCTTTTCTTCTGTATGTGTGTTTGTGTGTGGTATGCATGCCTGTGTATATGGAGCCCAGAGGACACCCCCAGCTGCCACTCTTCAATGCTATCCACCTTGAGCTTTGAAATGAATCTCTCCCGGACCTAGAACTCTCCAAGTAGGGATCCACCTGTCTCCACCTCCCCAGTGCTGGGATTCAAATTTAGAGGACCCCACGCATTGCCATGCAGCACAGGCAGGGCAGGCAGAGCTGTGATGAACGAGTATGCAGAAGGGTGATGGGAGAGAGAGAAGCAGAATGGTTTGTGCACTGTGAAGAGAGGTGGAACTGGAGGTGTGAGGGTGAGGAACAGCCTGATTTGAGTAGCTCGTGCTGCCACCTGAGGCCCATGTTGCTACTGAGGGCCATAGCTGGATTTGTGGCCTTGCAACAGCAGTGGTCTGGGTTGATGTCCATGGCCCATGTTACTACCAAAGGCCATTTAGACATGTCTGTTCTGGACTGCCACCTGGGGTCATGTTGATGCCTGAGGGCTGTGCGAAGTTGGACTCACCCCTCACTTGGGAAAGCTGGCCCTGTCCCTTTCTGGGGCAGTGCTGAAGAGTTGACCCCAATGGAATGAGAGCCAATTCCAGCCCTTGCCTGGGCAAAGTGGGAAAGCTGGCCTTAGTGATGCAGGTGTAGGAGAATGGGTGAGCTCATTCAGGGCCAGATCCAGGCCTTTGAATTGGCTCAACCCAACATCTACCTCATCCGTGAACTGTTAGAACATGGTGGGAAGGGGCCGGTCCTGCAGAACCAAAGCTGGAGGAGCTCCACAACTCTTGGCAACAGCAAGCTACCTGAGAGGAGTCCCAGAGTGGATCCAGTGTTGACAGTGTGGCAGAAGACAGAGGCCTCGAACCAGACCAATGACTCATTGCAATGAACGTTTGCAAGTAAAGATGAACAGACTAAAGGGTGCGCTGTCTGACACACCGAAGCTTTCAGGGTGAGATGTTTTTCTTGTTTTTTGTTTTCATTTGTTTGGGTAGAGGTTGCAAGGATAGAGGGCAGCTATGGAGAGACAGGGAGATAGGGGTCATGATGTGAAATTCACAGAGAATCAATAAAAAGTAAAACAACAATCACAACAAAAAAGCTAAACCAAACCAGAACCAAAAAACATATTTATGGAGGTGCACCTGTCTCCACTTCTCCAGTGCTGCAGTTACGAGCTTATACCATCATGCCTGTCTGCCTTTCTCTTTTTCTACACCATGAATTCCAGGCCAGCCAGGGCCACATAGTGAGACCCTCTCTCAAAGGACAAACCAACAAACAATAGTTTGCAAGACAGCTTTCTGGGATAGGTGTAGCTACTGCCCCTCTTCAAAGAAGCCTCTTTTTACAGCCAGTGGAGACATTGCAGAAAACCACATCTGGACACATGCAGAGAGCAGAGGATCATCAGGAGCCCTGGCCCCGGGGATACCTGTCTATCACAGCTCCCATCCACATCTGTGGTTCAGGGAATACCACAGAAGAGGAGAACAGAAGGTTATAAAAGAAGGTTATAAAAGAGCTTATACCATCATGCCTGTCTGCCTTTCTCTTTTTCTACACCATGAATTCCAGGCCAGCCAGGGCCACATAGTGAGACCCTCTCTCAAAGGACAAACCAACAAACAATAGTTTGCAAGACAGCTTTCTGGGATAGGTGTAGCTACTGCCCCTCTTCAAAGAAGCCTCTTTTTACAGCCAGTGGAGACATTGCAGAAAACCACATCTGGACACATGCAGAGAGCAGAGGATCATCAGGAGCCCTGGCCCCGGGGATACCTGTCTATCACAGCTCCCATCCACATCTGTGGTTCAGGGAATACCACAGAAGAGGAGAACAGAAGGTTATAAAAGCCAGAATACCAGGAAGTCTGTGGTGACTTGGCCTCTCCTGGAAATGGCTGCATAAACAAGACCAGAACAATGCCGACATCAGTGGGCATATTACCACGGAGGGAGGCAGGGAATTTCACAGGGTTCCACCCCTAGGCAAAGAACCACAAGCAGCTAATGACTCCTGGAGAAGGAGAATTAGCTTCTCCCAGGGATAAGACCCCTTGTTGGTTATCCAGTGGGGTAGAGTGGGCAGCCCTGAAATCATACACATACACAAACGACAGAAACAGACTTAGCAGGCTGTACTTAAGTATCTGTATATATTTACAAACATATATACATTCTAAAAATCACCAAAGAAAAAGACTATCAACATGGGAGTGTTGGGGGGCCAGGGAGCTGGAGGGAGGAAAGTGATGTAATTCTACTTCAATTAACTTTTCTTTTCTGAGACAGGGTGTGGTGGTCATATGAACAACCCCCATAGGCTGATCTGTTTAAAAGCTTAGTCTCCAGAGAGTGCTGCTATTTGAAAGGATTAGAAGGATTAGGAGGTGCGGCCTTATTAGAGGTGTGTCACTGCGGAGGGGGCTCATATCTGACCAATAAGTGTTTCTCCTCTCCTCGCTCTCTTCCTCCCTCCTCCTTCTCTCTAAATCTCTGAAACTATAAGCAATTCCCCAGTTAAATGCTTTCTCCTTTAATATCATGGTGTCTCTGCAGCAACAGAACAGTGCGGAAGACACAGGGTCTCTAAGAAGTCCTGTTTGTCTTGAAACTCACTCTGCAGACCAGGCTGGCCTCCAACTCACAGGGATCCACTTGCCTCTGCCTCCCGAGTGCTGGAATTAAAGGCGTGTGCCACCACCGCCCGGCTTGGAAACCTATTTTTAAAACAAACAAAGAAATCAACTTAAGGGAGAAGGGGTTGATATCTGCTCCCAGTCAGTCAGTCCGTCAGGGCGGGGAAGCCTGGAAGCAGGCTGCTGGCTTCTGTATCCAGAGCTGGGAAGCAGAGTGATGGATCTCCTGTTCCGTTTACTTTCTCCTTTTCGGGTAGCCTGGACCCTGTCCATAGAGTGGCACTTCCCACTTCCGTTAAATTAATCTAGATGATCACTTTCAGATGATTCCCAGGCCTGTCTTCCAGGTGATTCAAGATTCCACCAATTGGCAATATTAATCATTACAAATGCGATCCAGGAGTAAAGATATAGATTTTATTATTGCTTTCCTGGAGGTTACACAGATATTAAATTTAAGGTTTTTTTTTTTTTTCTTTTCTTTTTGTTTTTTTTTTGGTGGCACTGGGGATTGAGCCTGGGCTTTCGTGCATGCTAAGTGTGTGTTCTCTCCCTGCCCTACAAACCCAGGCCAGAGATTATAGATTTAAGCAGGCCAGTACTGACCAGATCCCTCCTCCCAGGTCTGGCAACACTGGAGCCTGAACCTGGGGTGTTGTGCATGCCCTACCTTTGAGCCACAGAGCAGGAGTTTCGGAAGGATCGCCACACTACAGATCTCCAGGGGAGAAGGAAATCCAGAGATGCAGAGACCAAACCAGAATCTGCTGCCTGCAGGGTTGGGGTGACTTAATAGGAAGGAGGGGGTGGGCCTGCCAAAGGTCACAGTGCTGGTTGGTGACAAGCTGGGACTAGAGCTGCTGACTCGATTACACAGGCATTTCCTGCCAGGAAATTAACCTTTTTTACCTGTTTGTTTAGGCCTGAGTATAATATGTGCTAGTTGATAGAGACAGACAGAGAGGAGTGACCCGCACAGGTGGCTTAGGTGGGAAGTACAGGCTGTGTTTCCCCTGCCCACTCCTGCTGGATTGGTGTGTCTGATAAGGGAGCCGGTGACCAGCACCTGGGGAAACAACACAAGCTGAGCCGTTCTCTTTGAAGCAGAGGTGATTCTCCCCCCACTCTATACCTCCAGACTGTTTGTTGGGTCACACCCCACCTTCTCGTTGCTTCCTTATTTGTTCTCCTTTGGGTCAGCCTAGGTTTATTTGCATTTTCTCGTATAATTGCCACATAAAATACCAGTTACACGTGACTGGCCACTGTGTTGGGGGTGTCGCTGGCCTTTCGGCTGTGTTTCCTAAACATCCTCAGTGGTCACAAGTTTGTCCTGAAGACCCTATTGTAAGAAGAGACAGAAGCGACAAGGGCGTCTGGGGACAATGGCTTCTGGAGGTTGCCACGTGGGGAAGGGGCTTCGGAGGAAGAGGGTCTGGGGTCTCAGTTACTTATCTATTGTTGTGCTGAAACATCACGATCAAAGCATGTCTTAGGGTTCCTAGTGCTGCAATGAAACACCACGACCAAACAAAAAGCAAGTTGAGAAGGAGGGGGTTTATTTGGCTTACGCTTCCACAGCCCTGCTCATCATTGAAGGAAGTCAGGACAGGAACTCTAACAGAGCAGGAGCTGATGCGGAGGCCATGGAAGGGCGCTGCTTACTGGTGCTGCTTACTGGCTTGCTACCCCTGGCCTGCTCAGCATGATTTCTTATAGAACCCAAGACCCCCAGCCCAGGGATGGAATTACTCTCAATGGGCGGAGTCCTCCCCCATCAATCACTGATTAAGAAAAGGTTTTACAGCTGGCCTTAAATTTATTGTGTTTATTATTTTAAGATTGGTTTTTATTTAATGTGCATTGATGTCTTACCTGCACATGTGTCTGTGTGAGGGTGTCAGATCCCCTGGAATTGGAGTTACAGACAGTTGTGAGTTGCCAGGTCCTCTGTAAGGGCAGTCAGTGATCTTAACCACTGAGCCATCTCATTTTCTAGTACAAATATTTTTTTAAGGTTAGTTATTCGTATATTCGTATACATGTGGTTATGCATATGAATGCTCTGTCTTCACGGCCACCAGAAGAAGGAATCTGATCCCATTACAGATGGCTGAGCCACCACGTTGTTGTACAGCTGGATCTTTTTTTTTTTTAAAAAATATTTATTTATTATGCATACAATATTCTGTCTGTGTGTATGCCTGCAGGCCAGAAGAGGGCACCAGACCTCATTACAGATGGTTGTGAGCCACCATGTGGTTGCCGGGAATTGAACTCAGGACCTTTGGAAGAGCAGGCAATGCTCCTAACCACTGAGCCATCTCTCCAGCCCCCTGTACAGCTGGATCTTACAGAGGCATTTTCTCAATCGAGATTCACTCCTATCAGATAACTCCAGTTCATATGTCAAGCTGACATAAGACCAGTCAGCACAGTATAACAGTTAAGAGATATTTGACTAGAATTACAGTTTCAGAGGATTAGAGTCCATGCTGGTGGGGTGAAGGCATGACCGCACGAACATGCATCTCAAACAGAAACAGAGAGCACACTGGTCATGGCAGGAGACCGTAAAGCCCACTCCTCTTTCAAGAGGGCCGTGCTGTTGTGGAATATTAGTTTAATATTCCAAAGATGTGTTACATTTGTTTAACGATATAAGGAGTGTGTTTATGTAAAGATGGGCTGCATTTGTTTCACCTTCCTGCCAAGGCACCTGTTGGTCTGATAAAGAGCTGAACGGTCAGTAGCTAGCTATGTAGGAGAGGGATAGGCGGGGCTGGCGGGCGGAGAGAATGAATAGGAGAGACTGTGAGAGAAGGAGAAGAAAAGGAGAAACGAGGAGAGGGACAAGCCCGAGGCAAGAAGCCAGGCAGCTGCCAGGCATCCAGACAGGAGAAACAGTGAAAGTAAGATATACAGAAGGAAAGAAAAGTAGATAAAAAGAAGTAAATTAGTTTTAAGTTAAAAAAGCTAGCCAGAGCCGGGCGGTGGTGGTGCACACCTTTAATCCCAGCACACGGGAGGCAGAGGCAGGCGGATCTCTGTGAGTTCGAGGCCAGCCTGGTCTACAAAGGGAGTTCCAGGACAGGCTCCAAAGCTACAGAGAAACCCTGTCTCGAAAAAACCAAAAAAAAAAAAAAAAAAAGCTAGCCAGAAACAAACCTAAGCAAGGCCGAGCATTCACAACTAATAAGAAGCCTCTGATTCATGATTTGGGAGCTGGTTGGTGGCCCAGAAGAAAAAGCCTGGTTCACCATAGACTCTAATCCTTCCTAAACCATTCACCAACTGGGGATCCAGCATTCAACCATGTGAACTTATGGGGACTCTTCTCACTCAACCATCACAGAAGACAAAGGTGGCTGCTGGGACTGAGGGCACAACATGAGTCTTGAGGGGACCTCAGGTACTGAATAAGGTGGCTCTGATGGCCAATGATACCTTTGGGATCTCCCAGGCCTTTCCCTTTGTCTGGAACATCTGGTACTGTGTGTGATTTGGCTGAGAGACACGGACTGGGTTCACCTGACAGAGGCCTCCTTCCGCTATGCTGGTTCACCTTTGCATCACTTTCTGTCCCCTTCAAAGGATCCCTGAAGGACAGTAGGCACTGCACACTCAGCTTCAGTTTATTTTTGAGACAAAGCCTTGCTCTATAATCCAGACTGGCCTCATAGATCACTAAGTAGCCCAGGCTGACCTTGACTTGACATCTTCCTGCCTCAGCCTCCTGAGTGCTGGGGTTACAGACACGTGCCCCCATATATACCTAGGTTACAAGTATTTTTCTTCATTATGAAGAGAATACTTTATTATTTTCTGTAGTTAAACCTGTATTGCTGTTACACATTTAAGACATTGTGTTAACTTGTAGAAATTGAAAGAGATTGTTAAATGTTTTCATCCCAATATGGCTAATTTCAGAACAATGCCATCTCAATAGATTACAGTTTTATTACACTTATTCATTTTGTGTGTGCACACATGTATGTGGGCTCTCACAAAACACGTATGGAGTTGGTTCTTTCCTTCCACCATGCGAATCCTGGGGCTTGAACTCACATCGTCAGTCTTGGTGGCAAGCACCTTTACCCACTGAGCCATCTCACTGGCCCCTCAATTACAGTTTGTGTTTGTTTATTCTTTAAAAAAACTTATTTTAATTGTGTACCTGTGTGAGGGTGTGTGCGCATGTGTGCAGGTGATCATGGAAGACAGACATACTGGACCCCTCTGGAGCAGGATTAACAAGAGGTTGTGAGCCTCCTAACGAGGGTGCTGGGCACTGGACCCAGGTCCTCCCAGGAGCAGGCTCTTAATGCCAAGTCACCTCTCTAGCTCCATGGACTGTGGTTTTAAAACTTGGTAGGAGATAACTGAGCACATGCCCAAGCGACAGCAGGCCGGCTCAGGGCTGCGCCCCTTTGAAGGTTAGGCTGATCTGTCCCCTTGCAGGCTGACATCTTACAGGAACACCTTCTCCTCTCACAGGGACTCCATCAGACCTGGTGTGTGTGTGGGGGGGGGGGAGGCAGTCATCCTTACAGTTTCTCTGTACAATCCTTTGGGGTTCTGGGCCGTGGCACACACCTGTCATCTCAGTCCTCAGAAAGCCAAGGTAAGAGGATCATGAATGCTAGCCCAGGTTGGCTATGCAGACAGTTTGTGGACTGTGAAGAAAAAAAGAAAGAAAGAAAGAAAGAAAGAAAGAAAGAAAGAAAGAAAGAAAGAAAGGGAGAGAGAGAGAAAGAAAGAGAGAAAGGAAGAAAGAGGGGGAAGAGGGAGGGAGAGGGAGGGAAGGAGGAAGTAAAAATGTCTCACTGGTTAGAGGTTGTGCTGAATGTGGTAACTAGCCCCTCTGGGTTTCTCTATTTGTCTGTCTGTCTGTCTCTCTTTCTCTCTCCATCCCTCCCTCTCTCTAAGAGTATGTGTGCATTGCGCATATGTGTGCACGCCCATGAGGTCAGATGACAACCCCTGAAGTCATTCTTCAGGTGTCTTCCTCCTCTTTGTTTGAAACAGGGTCTCTCATTGGCCTGGAACTTCATCATGCCAGCAGGCCAGTGAACCCTAGATCTGCCTCCCATCCCCCAATGCACTGTTTCAGGATTCTGAGGGGCACTGAGGCTTTCTCCCCGGAAGCACTGCTTATTCATGTCAGTACTGGCTCAGTGGGTTCACATGCGAAGGCTGGGTCCCCAGTGCTGTGGAGAGGCTGGTCTCACATGCCCTCTGTTGGGTCCCCGGTACATGGTAGCCCCTTTGTCTCCCTTACGTGGTTGTGTGGTCTATGTGACAGGATCATGGCAGGGTCACAGATGCGCACATAGATGCTGACGGGGCCACATTGCCTTTGTCCTTACTCCATCACCATTGTTGAGATTTCGAGCATGGGCCACCACACCTGTGGGTTCTGAGAGTCTCAGGTCATCACGCATGTGAGGCAAGGGCTTTACAGAATGAGTCTTCTCAGGGTGCTTGAGGTTTTTGAGACACGTAGCTCAGGCTAGCTTCGGATGTAGTGGAGGATAGTCTTGAACTCCTGATCCCTTTGCTGCTACCTCCTAAATGTTAGGATTACACATGTGCGCTACCGAGTCCTGGTTAGTTGTCTGGCTTTCTTCTGTGACACAGAGATCTAGACTGAATTCCTAGAAGGCCTTCGAGGTGGACGCATTAGTCTTCGCCCTGGGTATGACCCAGTCTCTGGTCAGTGAGACTTGGGGTTATCCCGACTGGTCTCTGGCTAGGTTTTTACTTGGGGTCATTTATTTGCCTGATGAAACCCATTACCTGCCCACTCTCCCTGGATGGCTGTTATCATTGTTGTTTTATGGGTGGTGCTGGGGCTAGAACCCAGGGCCTTGTGCATCCCAGTAAGGTGCTCAACCACCGAGCTGCATCCTCAGCCCTCCAGATGGTAGAGTGAGGAGTTGTGTGTGCAGCCCTCCTCACAGAGCGGTGTAAGAGCAGACTCAAGTACTTAAAGGCCTGAGACAGGAACAGGGAAGAGACTGTGGTAAGGCCAGACATTGCGGGATGGCTCGCCAATCCCACTCCACACGCTGTGTCTCAAGGCAACATTGGTAACAAACTGGGTTCATTTTTTTTTCTCCGTTGTCCTCCTTGGTTGCAATGCCCTCCCCTCATGCACACTTGGCTTCTGGGCTCCCATGACACAGCACAATTAGCTAATAATCTAATGGCTAGATGAATGTAGCCCAGGCTTGCCTTAAACTCTGGACTATCCTCCTGCCTCAGCTTCCCAAGTGCTAGGATCATAGGCATGAGCTACCACACCAGGCTCAGCAGGAGGACTTTAAAACACAGCTTTTAGCAATATTTAGGCCCGGCGCCTGAGGCCATGGAGGGGCTGGAGAATTCCTCCAGAGGCTGCTTTTCACTTGCCTGGCTTTCCTCATAACCATCTCAGGCTCACAAATCCCTTGCTGTTTCTCAAGTGTGTAGCCAGTGTTTGCAATGCAAAGTAACCCTCACTGGGGTGGGGGGAGAGCAGGGGTCACACCCACGCTATTTGACTATCTGTGAGACAATTCTGAAATGGCAGCAGACAAAAAGAAGTTAGTGTTGCCTTTGAGGAGGTGTTGGGTTAGGGTTTGGTGAGTGAACCACAGAGGAAGGAAAGGCTTCTCAGGGAGAGGAAGGCCTTTTCTATTTTAAAACCTCCCCGGCTGTCTTCATCTCACTTGAAGAAACCTCCCTCTTTCTTTTGAATTCCCAGGTTAGCCACTTCTCTTCATTTACTCACTGTGTTCTAATCGGGGGCTTTTATATCTTTCTCTTCCAGGAGACTGTGAGGGCCAGAAGGACGAGGGATATACTTACGCCCTCCGCTCCAGAGCCTGGTCTCTGGGAAGAAGGTGGCTGTTCACTAAATGTGTGAATGAATGAACCAGGTGGCTAAGCTGAGTGTTGCCTAAATTATACATGGGTGAGTGGGTATTTAAAATTATTTCCCTTGGGACTGGAGCTGTAGCTCAGAGGAGTGCTTGCTTCCCAGCATGCATTAAACCCCGCCACTGTATAAACCGAGCACGGTGGCTCATGGCGGCACATGGTGGCTCATGGTGGCTCATGGTGGCACATGGTGGCTCATGGTGGCTCATGGTGGCACACGGTGGCTCATGGTGGCTCATGGTGACTCATGGTGGCTCATGGTGGCTCATGGTGGCACATGCCCACAATTCCAGCACTGCTGAGGCAGAAACAGAAGCAGAATTTAAAGCTATCTTTGGCTACATTGAGAGTTGAGAGTCAGCTTCGACTACTTGAGAACCTATCTCAAAGTAAATAATTAAGTAAATAAATATAAAGACAGCCAGGCACGGTGTACCCACACTTGTAATCCTGGCACTATGAAGCTGAAGCAACAGGAGGCTGTCTGTGAGTTCAAGACCAGCCTGGTATGTATAGTGAGTGCCAGGTCAGCCAGGGCTGCAAGTGAGACCTTGTCTCAGAACAAACACAAAACCTAAACCCCCAAACAAACAACAACAAAACCCCGCTAATCCTGACGGTCATGTAGCCCAGGGAACAAGCCACCCAGCTGACATACAGGCATGACAGTGACCGGCAATGGCCCCATGAAGCAAAGGCTGATCATTTGCTGGGCCTTATTGGCAAGGCCTGAGAGCAAACTTAGATAACCACTCTGTGGAGTGACCAGAGGGAACCAGAGGTAAAAGACAGTTGTCAAAAGATCTTTCCTTTCCGCACGGGTTCAGCATGCTCTGGTGACAGATGGTACAGAAAAATGGGACTCTCTCTCTCTCTCTCTCTCTCCCTCCCTCCCTCTTCCACACTCATAAGTTAGTTCTGTTTGTATATTTTTTTCTTAAGTGCCTTGACACCTGCAGGCTTATCTCACTGCACACGTCTGTGAACCGGTCTTTCTGAATCGCTGGTCAATCTGAGCTCTGGAACTTTCCCTTTGAAAAGTGTCAAGTAAACAGACTTTCCACGATCTCTGGAGTCTGGGAGGCTTTGGGTGCAACAATCTTTGTATGGCCGGGAGGGAAGGGAAGAGAAGAGACAATCCGTTTCAACTCTTCCCCTCCCAACAATGTCCAGGAGGCTATGTGTGGATCTCAGCGCGGAATAGTTGACTATGGCGAGTGTGAAGCCCTGGGTTCAGTTTCCATCAGGGAAAAGACATAGGTTAATAAATCAAAACCTGAATGTTGGGGGAGGCCGCTTGTTTGTTTCCGGCTGCCCAGACCTGAGATAATCACATGGAAACTATATTATTTGCAATACTGTTTGGCCAATAGCTTGAGGCTTTATATCTTTGGATAACCCATTTCTATTATTTTATATTTATTTCCATGAGGGTCGTAGCCTACCAGCATGGTTCCAGTTAGCAGTTTGCGACTTTCCCTCTGCATTCAGTTTAGTCCCCCCCATCCAGCTCTACTCTGCCCTATCACAGGCCAAGCCAGCTTCTTTATTCATTAACCAATAAAAGCAACACATATACAGAAGGACATCCCACACCACCAGAACAAGTCCTTGTCAAAGCAAACCCTTGCTATGTGTCGTCCTTTAAACATTTCTTGCTCTTGCCTACTTCTTGTTCCTCCTCCTGTTCTTCTATTTGAAACAGGATTTTGCTATGTGGCCAAGGCTGGCCTAAAACTTACTATGTAGCCAAGCACTGAACTTGAGATTCCCCTGCCTCAGTCTCCTTAGTGTCAACATCATGGGTGTGTGCCACCACACCTGGCTTCCATTTCCTGTTACCAGGAAGCAATTGACTCAGATAATAAATCTAGGTAAGTAACTTGTAGGAGCATACTTGTAATTCTAGACTATAAAAGGCTGAGGAAGGAGGATTGCTATTGGCTCAGGCCAACCTGGGTTACAGTGTGAGAATCTATATCAGTCTAACAAGCAAACAATAATAATGAGTTAAAAAAACATGGTTGGAGAGATGGCTCAGCAGTTAAGAATGCTGGCTACTCTTCTAGAGGACCCAGGTTCAATTCCCAGCACTCACGTGGCCATTCACAACCATTTTTAACTCCACTTCCAGGGAATCATACAGACATACATGCAGGCATAGCACCAATGCACACAAATAACAGATAGATAGATAGATAGATAGATAGATAGATAGATAGATAGATAGA
>JABTXL010001457.1:1285405-1303278 GCA_025134845.1 Neodon shergylaensis
AGATAGATAGATAGATAGATAGATAGATAGATAGATAGATAGATAGATGATAGATAGATAGATAGACAGACAGATAGACAGATAGAAACCTGGAGATGTACCTCAGTTGGTGCAGTGCTTGCTTAGCAATGAGGAAGCCGGAGTTTGGTTCCCAGCACTTCATAATAGCGGCTGTCGTGGTGCACATCTGTAATCTAGCACTGGGGAGAGAGATGGATGCAGGATGATCGGGGGTTCAAAGTCATCCTCGTCTGTATAGCAAGTTGAAGCCCAGTCTGCACTATATGAAACCTTACCAGGGAGAGAAAGAGAGAGGGCATTTAGTGTATCCTGAAAATGTGTTTGTTCTTGGGCCATGCATGGTCACTCAAGTTTGGCTCCAGAAAAAATTATCATTTATCCTGGAGGAAGAGGAGGAGGAGGAAGGGAAGGAGATGACAATATATAAAGTAAAAACTACCGGATTTCTGAGATAAAGACAAGGAGGCAGGTTGGGGACGGCAGGTTCGGGAGACAGAGGGTACACGGGGAACACACAGGGAGTGGCTGGAGCTGCACTTCTAAGAGCTTTCCCTTCCCAGTTTGTTACGGACAGTTCACCTGAAATGCCTTCTCCACTCCAAGAAATGAGGCCTTGGCCATGGTCAACAGGAAATCCAGACAATCTTGGAGCGCTTTGCCCTGTGTGGCAGAGCGCAGAGAAACGGAGTAACACTGCAAACACAAATGATGGAAAACAAGCGTGGGTGGAGGCGTTGGCTGACAGATGCCAGCCTGGCCCCGGTGAGGTCACTGTGCCAGCTATGTTCACTTGGGAAAGAAAGTTAAAGGAGGAGCTGCAACGCTGCCAAACCTAACAGTCTAGGAAATAAACCAAGGAACTGCCTGAGCCTCAGGCATCACCAGCTCCAGGAGAGTTCAGCAGGGTGGGGCCAGGGGAAGGCCACTGAGTTCTCCAGGGAGAAAGTGGCTGAGGTCACAGCCACTGAAGTCCCTATAGAGTCAGCCACAGGTGGGCCAGATGATCTCGCAGGGGACAGTGGGATACAGAGGAAGACGGCATGGCTATGTTGAGGGACTGGGTCTGATGGTGGCAGGAGCATCTTCTAGTGGTTATGCACATCTTGAGGTCCTGTAGCTGGACTTGGTGGGCTGGTACCAGCACTAGGGAGGCAAGAGGATGCCCAGCAGTTTGAGGCAAGCTTGGCAGCCTAGACTGTATAGCAAGTTTAAGGCTAGCCCGAGTTACATGAATCCCGGTCTCCATAACCAAACCAAACCAAGCAAGCAAGCAAGCAAGCAGCAAGCAAAAAACTACCAACAGAAGTGAAGACAATGAACAGCTAGTTTGTAGAGTTTCTGGCTGTTAAACATTAAGACACAACTTTAAGTCTTTTTGGAAACCAAAACATCTGACTATCAGATGTCATTGTCATGTAATAGAGACTAAACTGGTTTAAACAAAACGAAACTATTCTTGGAGCCGTAATGACTGTCACCTGGTTAATAACAAGCTGTTTAGTTCTGAGGACATGAGTTCAGTTCCCAGCACTGTGTAACTTCTGTTCCAGGGTGTCTGATGGCTGTCTCCTCCACAGACACCTGCACTCATACACACATACACACACACACACACACAAATACACACACACACACACATTTCCTTTTACTAGATCCCGTTACTCAGTTTATCTGCAAAGCTGTGAGTAGAGGCCTCAGACTCAGGATGCATCAAGGGTTGAAACATCAGCATATGAAGCTGTGTGTGTTGAGGGCAGTGCAAACTGAGTCCACAGTAGCAGGTTGTGAGCCTTGCACTGCTGAACACTGGAGTAGAGCAATGTCTGTAGGAACAGTTACACAGTCATCTTCCCCTCCCTCTCTTCTTCTTTTCCTTTTTTATTGCTTTAAAAACCACACAAATAAAGTAAAAAAGGAGAAAGTTTGAGGCCAGCCTGGACTCCATATCCAAAGCCCGTCTGGAAAGGCAGAATTGCAGAGTTTATTATTTAAAACTACTATTCTGGTCCGGAGATATTGGTTCAGAAGCTAAGAGCACTGGCTGCTCTTGCAGAGGACCTGGGGTTGGTTTCCAGCACCCACATGGTGGCTTATAACCATCTATAACCACAGGTCCAGGGGATCCGTTATCCTCTTCTGGTCTCTGCGGGCACCAGGTAGTTGAGTAGTACATAGACATACATTCAGGCAAAGCACACACACACACACACACACACACACACACACACACACACCTAAATTAAAAATAAACAAATCTCAGGCAGCTGTGGCACATGTCTTTAATCCAAGCACTGGGGAGGCAGGGGCAAGTGAATCTCTGAGTGTGAGGCCAGCCTGGTCTACACCGCAAACTCCAGGACAATCAAGGCTACTGAGAGAATGTGGTGATTTCATGTCTGTAATTCCAGCACCTGGGAAGCTGAGGCAGGAAGACTACATACAAGTTGGAGGCTAGCCTGGGGTACATAGTGAGTCCCAGGCCAGCCTGGGCTGTAGAATGAGACCTTGCTGTAAAAAGAGAACCTATCCTTAGATGGGTAACACTGTAGCTGGCTTTCTGGAGCAGGAGTCTAGAGACCATGGTTCCAGTACTGGCCCCCATCATTCAGACTTGGGGCCTAATACAACATGTAGCCTGTCTGAACTTCCGTTGTCTCATTGGTTAAGCTTGGCCCCACCTGATGCTACTGTCTTGATGCCACACCACAGGCCAAATACTGTGCTAGGTGTCCTTCTTCCCATATGATTACTGGCTTATTTTTTTGGGGGGCGGGGGTTCGAGACAGGGTTTCTCTGTGGCTTTGGAGCCTGTCCTGGAACTAGCTCTGTAGACCAGGCTGGTCTCGAACTCACAGAGATCAACCTGCCTCTGCCTCCCGAGTGCTGGGATTAAAGGTTAAAGGCGTGCGCCACCACCGCCCGGCCTCTGGCTTATTTTAAGAAGCAAGAATAGTTGTTTCCACTTACAGATAAGGAAGCAGATTAAATAACTGTGTAAGGTCACATATTTGGTTAGAGAATGGATTATAGCCAGCTTTCATGTTTAGCCAACTTTGGGCTTTTGCTGAACACAGTTGTTCTGACATCACAGTTGTTGTGTGGTAAGAATTTGGAAGTGTGGGAAAGTCTTTGGAAGATTGTCATGTGTCTGCAATCCTAGAACTCAAGAATCTGAGGCAGGAGGACAGCTGCAAATCTGAGGCTGGGCTAAATTACTGTACTAAATAGGGAGTTCAGGACTACAGCATAAAACCCTGTCTTTAAAAAGAAAACAAATACATAAAAATAAAAAATAAACTAACAAGAAAGGATCTGGAGAGATGGCTCAGTCATTAAGAGTGAGGATCAGCGTTCTGACACAGCCACAGAAGAAGAATATGCAGGGCATCCCTCAACCTCAGCCCCAAGGCAGGAAGACACAGGAGGAACACGGGGGCTCCCTGGCTTCCAGCTTACCTGAGAAGGCAAGAGCTCCAGCTTCAGGAAGAGACCTTGCCTCAAGGGAATGACTGGAAAGTGACAGAAAAGGACACCCAGGGCTCTTTCTGGTCTCTGAGTTCATGTTCTCGCTTGAGCATCTGTGAGACCTGTGTTCCCGTACACTCACACAAACGTACTAAATTAATTTATTAATATTTAAAAGACAATGGACTGGCAAGATGGCGCAGGAGTTCAAGCCTCTTGCTGCCCAGCCTGATGATCTGGGTTTGATCTCAGGATCTACATGTGAAAAAGAAAGAAGCGATGCATGAAGGTTATTCTTTGATCTCCATTGCTTTCTCTGTCCCCTGGCATGGACACACACACACACACATTGCAGCTCACAATAGTCTGTAAGTAACTCCAGTTCCAAGAGCTCTTCCCCCATCTTCCAGCCTCCGAGGGCACCAGGCACTCTGAGGGTGCATAGACATATATACAAGTAAAACATGCATACATATAATAAATACATAGAAAATAAAGTTAGGCATGGTGACACTGACCTTTAATCACAGCACTTGGGAGGCAGAGGCAGGTGAATCTCTTTGAGTTCACTCTCTGATCTACAGAGTGAGTTCCAGGACAGCCAGGGCTATGTAGCGAGACCCTGTCTTAGAACAAAACAAAACAAAACAAACAAACAAAAAAGAAAATTAAGTAAATGAGCATAATTAAAAAACAAAACAAGGGGGAAAAAGCACGAGACTATAATTCCAATACTAGGCAGGAGGATTTCCAAAAGTTCAGACCAATCTGATCTACATATCACAGTCTAGGTCTCTAGGTCAGTCAAGGCTATTTGGTAAGACTTCATCTCAAAAGACAGACAAAGATAGCTATGCCAGCCCAAATGCTCCTTCCAGCTCGGGTCTGACAACGAGAATGACTTTCTGCACGCGCATGCGCATATGCTTACGCAAGTGCACACGCTTGCCCAGTTCTAGAGTTTTGTGGGAAGACGTCTCTCCTTGTCTTCGTGGAAAAGAGATTCCCACAGGTCTGGCTTCCTAAGTTCTTTCTCAGGGGAACCACAGTCAGGCTGGGAGTTCCTTTGTGGGTCCTTGTTTACGCTGACTCCTTCCAAGGCCACACCGCATCGGCTTCTTAAAAAGATGTCTCAGTGGTTTGGGCTACCGCAAGAGAAACAAGGAAAAGGCTGGCAAAGTTCAGAACCCAAAAGTATCCTTGTTCTGCTGCCTGCCTGCCAGGGGCGGGACGGCTTGGGCAGTGCTACCATAGGGTGTCCCCAAAGGGGCCTGAGGTGTTTTACCAGTCCAGGGTCCCCACAGAGTCTCAGTCTTCCTTGGGTCTGTGTTGTTTTTGGAATTAGTCAGTGTGTTGCATCAGGGGCGGCGGGGTTGCGTCCCCTGCACCCTGCCGCCCGCATGGCTAGCTTTGTACCCGAAATAATTACACAGAAACGGTATTCATTTAAACACTGCCTGGCCCGTTATCTGTAGCCTCTTATTGGCTAGCTCTTACATATCGATCTAACCCATTTCTAGTATCCCTGTAACACCATGAGGTGCGCTTACCAGGGAGGATCTTAACCTGCGTCTGGCTGGAGTGGGAGCATCATGGCGACTCCTTGACTCAGCTTCTTTCTCCCCCAATCCTGTTCTGTTTACTCCACCCATCTAAGGGTTGGCCTATCAAATGGGCCTAGGCAGTTTCTTTATTAGTTAACCAATGAAAGCAACAGATAAGATACAAGACCCACCTCCATCATCAGTGAATCAGACAAGATCCTGTGTCCGCAGGTACACTGGGAGGCGGACAGAACCAGACTCAATTATTGCTTGGGGACTGTAAAACAGACGGTTTATCTGATGCTGTCCCCTCTGAGATGCCAACCAGCCCTTTTGGCTGTTTCTGTGATTCCCACCAACACATAGACTTAGCCACCAAAGGAAGAAACGTCGTAAAGTGGCTACCCTATGGATTGATTTCTCACGGAAGGGCTCTGTGATGCGAACAGTTTGCTGACGTGGGGCAGCCCTTTCATTCGCTGCATGCTTCATCGGGCACATAACCTGTGTGCGGCATAGCAGGCGTCATACAAGTGTGCAGAGAAAACGCACGGTTAGCCCTCCTTAGTTCTACTGTTTTGGAAAGGACCCTACTGCACAGTAGGCCTTCACTCGATGTGTGGTTTTCTCTTGTTTCCCTCTTTGGAGAAATGACAATTGACTAATTCCAAACTTCTCTAGGGGTTGGAAAATTCATGTTAGTTTTCTATTAATTTTTATTCCCGTCCCTCCCACTCAACCTCCTTCTCTTCTTAAGCAGAGCCCTGCCACCAAGTCTAGGCCGGTCTCCAGTTCAAGACCTTTGTGCCTCAGTCTTCCAGCTGCTGGCATCCGGACACAAGCCACCATGACCAGCTTCAATTTCTGCACCTTAACGTCTGTGCCGGCAGACTCCCGCTTCACCATGGAAGTGTTCAATCTATCCAGTTCAGCTGAGTTGGTGCCTCTGCCTTCACCGGGAAACACAACAGAGAAAAGCCCCAAGGGTTAGCGAGATGGCTTATCTGTTAAAGGTGCTTGTGGCCAAGCCCAACAACTTGAGTTCAATCCCTGGAGCCAATGTACTGGAAGGAGAGAATCAATTCTCATAAACTGTCATGTGAGCCCTAGAAGTAGAGCCCAGGTCTGCTCTTAACCGCTGAGCCATGTCTCCAGCCCAATTTGTTGAGTTTGAGAAATGGATACAGCTGTACAGTGGCTACCACAGTGAAAACAGGGAACACGGTGTCACCCTTGAAAAGTCACTGAGGCCCTCGAAGGAAATTCTCAGCCCTGGATCACATTCAGTTCGTTTTCAGCTGAGGGAGGGTCTAATGGAGCTAATATTAGTCTTGAACTCCCAACCCGCCCAGTCGAGGGCTGGGATTCCAGGCGTGTGCTTCCATACTTGTTCAGTGCTGGCGACCAAGCCTGCTGGACAAGCACTCCACCGACAGAGCCACCGCCCGCTGCTTTGGACGTTTTTGAGTTAAGATCTTACTATAGAGCCTCAACTAACTTGAAACTCACTATGTAGACCAGGTTAGCCTCAAATGTATGACAATCCTCTTGCCTCTGCCTTCTGAGTGCTGGGATCGCAGGCATGTGCCTTTATGCATGACCAGTGTTTGGAATTTTTCCATATCACTATTAAAAACAAACTGAAAACTGGTCAGTGCCGTGGCTCTCGCCTGTAATCCGAGCACTTGGGGGGCTGAGGCTGGAGGGTCACCAGATCTGAGGTTGGTTTGGGATTAATGGTGAGTTCCAGGACACAGGCTTTGGGCCAAAAAGTGATAGACCCTATCTGGAAGAAAGAGATTTTTAATTAATTAAAAACTGATTAATTTGTACAGGGACAATGGGACCTAGTATCTCACATGTGGCAGGAAAGAAAGAAAGAAAGAAAGAAAGAAAGAAAGAGACAGAGAGAGAGAGAGAGAGAGGGAGGGAGGGAGGGAGGGAGAGAGAGAGAGAGAGAGAGAAGAGACTTGAATGAAAGATGACCTGGCATGTTGTGGACTTCCTGGCCAGGCACAGCTGTCTGCCTTCCTGAGCTGCGCAGAAGAGGCAGAGAGAAATCAGGGCAGATCCATCCTCTGGAGGAGTTGTTTTGTTCTGAGGACTGGGAAGAAGAGAATCTTGCAGCTGCCTTGGGTTTCATGTCACTGAACCAGTTAGAGCACTTTCTGGGCTCTCTAACCTAACCTTGGTGCTGCTAGCAGCAATTTACCGGGTTCGGCACTGCTCTTGGGGTGGAGTGTTGTGGCGCAGGCCTGCCACCCCATCTCTCAAGTAACTGAAGCAGGTGGACAGCCTCAAGTCGAAGCCTGCTTGGGCCACACAAGGAGACTGTCTCTAAAACCAAGTCAAGTAAAAAAAAAAAGGGCAACAACTCAGAATCAGCTCAAAGTTAAAGTACATTGAAGAAAAGGTGGGGAAAGCTGAGCCCAGGTGAGAGGGCTGTTAAAACAGTCTGATAAGGAGATACTGCAGGGGTGGAGCTGGTGGCTGGCAGCCTGCTGCTGACCGCAAGTTCTGGGTCCTTGCAGACTGCATTCCGAAGCTCAAGTGTCACCTAACACTCTGAGCACCCCAGTCCTCTCCCTTCCACCTGGGGAGGGTGGGGAGGGGAGTGAAACCATGGCCACCAGGAGATTAAGCCCGAGACTCCTTGTGTTGAGAAGCCCCCATCACCTGCTGTAATATGCAAATGCCGTCCATATTCCTGGAGTGTGGAGGTCACAGGTTAGGGCGCTGTGATGATGAATGACGCTGTATGACAAGTGGGATGGCTTGAGACCCTGGGAGTTTATTTCCTCCAAGTTCTGGGGCTGAAAATCAGCGGTCAGTGTGGCCACGAGACAGCTTCCTTCTGGAAGCTGTCTTCTCAGTTCTGGGGGCTGCCAGTTGTCTTGGTCCTTGCCTTGTGGAAACGTAACTCTTGTCTGTGCCCCTGTCTCTCCAAGACCTTCTGTGTGTGCCTCCTCCACGACGGTGGTCTCCTCCTCCTCCTCATTGGAGGTATGGTATGGTGGTGGTTAATTCCCAGCAGCAGGCCTTCTCTGCCTCTGAGAAGAGTCTGGAAATTGAAGCTCAAACTGCCCCCTGGCTCCCTCCCCAGCTTTAGCCTTGCCGTCATCTCACTCATGTTCCCAGGTTAGCAATGGCTGAGCTGCTCCTGCCTCCGTGTTTTTGCGCATTGGGCCCTGTCTGTTTGGAATGCCTTTCTCTCTTCCTGTTCTTCACATCTCTTCCATGCTTAGGCCTGTCTCCTCAGTGAGGTCTAACTGTTCTCCACAGGGAATCTTTTTTCTCTTATCCTTTTCCTTTCTTGCAGTACTGGGAATTGAACCCATGACCTTGCAAGTGCCAGGCAAGTGAATAACATCTCCAGTTTCCTTTCTACTTTCTAGTGTGAGACAGGGGTCTTGCCAACCTGCCCAGGCTGGCCTCCAACTGATAGCTCAGGCTCCAGATAGCTCAGGCCGGCCTTGCAGTTGCTGCCCTCCTTCTGTGGGCTCCCGAGTAGCTAGGGTTGCAGACACGGAGGACCAGGCTTGGCTCCACAGGGACTGTTGACTGTGACCGTTTGTGTCTGGCTAGGGTCCTTGTGTTTTCCTCAGTGTGATACCTAACCCAATACCTTGGTCTTTGTTTTATCCCTTCTGTCTCCCTGCTAGACAGAGCCCCTTGTACACAACTTTATTTGATTCCCAGCACAGTTATTGTAAATGTTTCGGCTCTGAGGGGAAAAGTTTCCCCAGTGGAAGTGTTGCAGATATCCTGGCAGTTGAGAGCCAAGGAATACCACAGAGTCACACTGCACCGCACACAAACCTCACACAAGAGAGCTATTGGGAAAGACACAAGACGCTGGCTCCCTCTGCTTGGGCGAGAAACAGCAGAGAACTGAGTGGCAGGGAGACAGACTTATATAGGGGTGGGGCTTTACAGAGTCGAGATTTCCAGTGTGGGGATTGGCAGAATTTTAAGTCCTGAGCTTGGGTGGGTGCAGGGATTGGTGGGTTTTCAAGCTCAGGGACTGATGGTTTTTTTTAAAACCTGGCAGTTAGCTTGGACTTTTTATCCTACAGTTATATAGCTCCCTAATGGCTGCATAAATATGAAAATTTATTTCAGAGGGCAGAGACTGAAGGATCTATCCTAGACTGCGAGCCGGGCAGTGGTGGCACATGCCTTTAATCCCAGCACTCAGGAGGCAGAGGCAGGTAGATCTCTGTGAGTTCGAGGCCAGCCTGGTCTACAAGAGCCAGTTCCAGGACAGGCTCCAAAGCTACAGAGAAACCCTGTCTTGAAAAACCAAAAAAAAAAAAAAAAAAAAAAAAGACTGCGCACCATGCCCGTCTCTGCTCTATGTGCCACCATACGGTTCGTGAACCAGTAAGGGCTGGAGATTGAATTGAAACACACAAAGACCCAGAGACAGAGACAAGAGTCATCCTTGAAACAGGAATGCCCCAAGAATGCCCCTTTATTGTGTCCAGGGGCAGCTTATATAGGGATAGCCACGCCCCAGCCAACGCACCAGAAACCATTCCTCTGCCATCAGGAACTCCTGAGGGTCTTGTGCTCAGAGCAGCTGTAGGCACTCAGATCAGGGGAAAACAAGTTGTTTACAAGAAATTCAGGATCTGGGGGTTCACAGCTCCCAACATAAGACAGTGTTGGATATGGGAGTGCAAGCCCTTAATACCAGGGGCAGGCAGATCTCAATTAGGCTAGCCTGGTCTACATGGTGAATTCCAGGCCAGCCCCAGGCTATGTAGTGAGACTCTGTCTCAGAAACAAAAGAAGACAAAGCACAGGGTCCTGTGTAACCCAGGCGGCTCCCAGTCTGACACATAGCCAAGGATGCTCTTGAGCTCTGGACCTTTCTGCCTCTATCTCTCAAGTGCTAAGGCTGTAAGTGTACGGCACCACTCTCAATAGCGCCCTTCATCATCTCCCTTTTCAAGTTTAGATTTTTTTAAGTGTATGTGCCCGACAGCTCTGGAGCTGGTTCTACAGGGAGCTGTGTGCTGCCAGATGTGGGTGCTGGCAACCCAACCCAGGCCCTCACAGGAAGAGTACAAGCCATTTTGCAAGCACCAGCACCCTCCATCTTGCTAGTGGAGAAAAAGGAGTGTCAAGCGCTGGCAAGAGACAGCAGCTCAAAGCCAGCTATGGCTCAGGAGGAGTTGGAAGCCAGCCTGGGCTACCAAGTCCTGTCACCCATACCCCCATACGCACAAAAAGAGGAGAACCCAGCATTCTGAGGTAGGAGTGAGCCAAGCTGAGGCCACTGATAGAGCTTTCTGGATTTCTGCCCTCCAGACTGGCGGTTTGTGGAAGGCCATTGACGGAGGTGTTTGAGATCCTGGACCCCCAGACTGAGGCAGAGCTGCGTCCAGCCTCAGGGAGCATAAGGCTCCCAGCTGGCCTGCAGCCGAAGGAGGCTCTTCCGCTCATCCTCTCTCTTCTCTCATCCCCACTTCAGTACAGCTTGAGCTGGATGCAGCCTGGGTTTCCAGACTACAGTTTAGACTATTTTCTTTCACTGATTCCTAAGTTTTTGCATTTACAACCTATTATCTATTTACTTATTGCAACCGTATTATCTATTTATCTATGATTTATAAATTATTTATTGCTATAAATTATGTATTATTTATTTGGGGTGCAGGGCCTCGTGCCTTTTGCATGCTAGGCTAGTGTTTTCCCACTAAGTAAGATACGTCCTAGACCCCGAATCTCTCTCTCTCTGAGATGAAGTCTCAATACAGCCCTGCTAGCTTCAAACTTGCCACACTGCTGAGGGTGGCCCTGAACACTGGTCCTCCCGCCTCTGTCTCGCAGGTTAGGATTGCAGCAATATGTGCTACCAAGCCCTGGATGTCTTTCTTTTTAGTGTTTATAGTTGTTATTTGTTATGAAATGCTCAATACCGTCAAATAGGTAGAATATGTAAAGATAAAACAAGAAATCCAGCATCTTTGCATCATTGCCCAAGTAGACATCAGTAGCCTCGAGGCCCCTGCTTTGTGTTTACAGTGACCTTGTGTCCTCTCCACTGGGCATGGCGAGGGTGTCACATTCGGTGTTTAACGGTTTTTAAAGATTTATTTCTTTTAACTGTGTGGGAATGCTTGCCTGCATGTATTTATAAGTAAGTTGGCCTTTTTCCTTTGCGGCTCTTAATATTCTTTCTTTATTCTGAATGCTTTGTGTTTTGATTATTATATGGCGAGGGGATGTTTTTTTTTGATCCAGCCTATTCGGAGTTCTGTATGCTTCTTGGACCTTCATAGGTACATCCTTCTTTAGGTTGGGAAAGTTTTCTTCTATAATTTTATTAAATATATTTTCTGGACCGTTGAGTTGCACTTCTTCTCCTTCTTCTACTTGCCTGCATGTATATATGTGTACCGTGGGTGTGCAGTGTCTGCTGCGGTCAAAGGGCGTCAGATCCTTTGGATCAGGAGTTACAGATACACCCTGTTTTTTTTTTGAAAGAGTTCTTTCTTTTATTTTAATCAGTTTACTTTAAAAAAATAATTTAACTTTATTTTATGTGCATTGGGGGTCCTCTGGAAGAACACACATTGCTCTTAACTGCTAAGTCATCCTTCCCCAGTTTACTTTTTTTTTTTTTTTTTTTGAGACAGGGTTTCTCTGTGTAGCTCTGGCTGTCCTGGAACTCACTCTGTGGTTCAGAGATCTGCCTGCCTCTATCTCCTGAGTGCTGCAATTAAAGGGGTGCACCACCACCACTGTCAGGCTACATCATGGTTTGTTTTTTAAAGATTTATTTTTATTTTTACGTGTATGAGTTCTTGCCTGCATGTATGTAAGTACATCACTTGTGCGTATGGTATCCATGGAGGTCAGATCCCCTGGAACTTGAGTTATAGCCAGTTGTGATTCTTCATATGGGTGCTGAGAACTAGACCAGAGTTTAGCTCCTCTGGAAGAGCAGTCAGTGCTCTCAACCGCTGAGCCACCTCTCCAGCCCTGATGCTTTGCTTTTTGAGAAAGGCTCTCGTGTATCCTAGGCTGGCCTTCACCTTCCATGTAGCCAGCCTGACTGGCTTTGAATTCCTGGCCTGCTTTTGGCCATCTCCTGAGTGCTGGATCACACATGTAGGCTACCACACCTGGATTTTTGTAATTACTGTTTTTGTTTTGCTTTGAGACAGGGTTTTACACTGTAGCTTAAGCTGTCCTTGAATGTAGGTGGATTTTTCTTTGGGACACCAGCTCACACACACACACACACAAAAACAGACACGAGAGACTCATAATCATTATGAAAGCTTGGTCAATAGCTCAGGCTTATTTCTAACTAGCTCTTACAACTTAAAATTAACCCACAGTTTTTAATCTATGGTTTTTCACATGTTCTTTACCTAATTTCTATTTGCCCATCCTGCTTCTGGAATCTGCATCTAGCTTTCTTCTTCCCAGCGTCCCGTCTGCCTGGACATCCTGCCTAGCTATTAGCTGTTTAACTTTTTATTAAACCAATCAGAATTACAGATCTTCACAGTGTACAAAAAGATTATTCCACAACACTTGAATTCATCTCTAGCCCAGGATGGCCTTAAACTCATAGCAATCTCCTTATCATAGCCTCCCATTGTGTGATCCACTATGGGTGACTCACAGGCCCACTTTATAAACAACACAGGATGGTGGAATGGCTTAGTGGTTAAGAACACTGGTTGCTTTTACAGAAGATCCAGGTTTGGTTCCCAACACCCACATGGACACTCACAATCATCTGTAACTCCAGTTCCAGGGGATCCGATATCCTCTTGTGACCTCCTTGGGTACCAGGAATGCACTTGGTAGACATACATACATTCATTCATTCATTCATTCATTCATTCATTTATACATACATACAAGCAGAACACTCATGCACATAAAACAAAATACGTTTTAAAGAACCAAAGGAGGATAGGAAGGGGTGCTTAAAGGCCAAGGCAGTGTTCCAGAACTTTTCCTGAGACGACATGAACAACTGTGCTCAGGCCAGACAGGACACTGACTACAGACCTAAGAAACAGTTCCACCCAAGTCTAGCCTAGTGAACCAGTGAGCTCACTGGGTTACGAACAGGGGTAAGGGTCACTTACAGGAGCACGGGTGACTCAAAGGTAGCACTAAAAAGTCCACTCCAGCCCTGGGTGATGACTCATCCAAGTACCCTTGCTGCTTCCCCACCCAGCTTGCAAGCATCTCACCAGAGAGTCTCTACTCTCTAATAATTGTTAACTGCTATGTAACCTTGGGGTGGGGCTGGGTAACTCTCATTCGTGCCCTGAATCTTATGGATTTTCCTCCAGGACCAAAATGTTTTAATTAGGAGGAAATTCCTACATGACAGGTGGGCATCCAAAGTCAATGACAAAGTGAAATATAAGGAGAGCGAGCGAGTGAGAGAGCGAGAGAGCGCCTTCCCATACAAGGGTGTCTCTTAGTCACAAGCCTGGACCAGTCAGCCAGACATCTTTTAGACTCTGTATTTTAGGGCACAACGGGCATCAGAGAAAGTCGCCAGTGGCAACGAAGAAATCTTGTCCTCTCTGCTCTTGCTTCCTCCTCAGACCTGACGTCTTCTACTTGACATCATGAGCCTCACCCCAGACATAGTGACTCAGACCCTAAAACAGGGCTAGAAGTGCCCTCAGTGACAGCTAGCTCTGTGCTGTCCAGGGTGGCAGCCACTAGCCGCACATGACTTTTGGTCCCCTGATATGTGACTGGTCTAAAGCGGCATGAATTTTTGAGGCCATAGTGTGACAAAACAATGCAAAATTACTTAATAATTTTTCTCGGCAAAGCCTCACTACGTAGCTCAGGATATGATTGAACTCAACATCCTCCAGTGTTAGTCTCCCACGTGCTGGGATGGTGGTCACATGTTATCATGTCTAGATTTGTATTTTATTCATAATTAAAGGCAATTTAAAATTACATTTATGTGTGCACTTATTTATTAAGTGTGTGAGTCCTTGCCACAACACACATGTGGAGGTCAGAGGACGATTTGCAGAAGCTGTTCCTCTCCTCTACTATGTGGGACTCGGGGATAAAACCCAGGACATCAGGCTTCATGACAGCACGTCTACCCACTGAGCCATCCATTTCTCTGCCCCTTGCTTCATTAAAAAGAATTGTCTTCTGTGTACGAGTGTTCTGTCGGCATGTATGTCTGTGTACTGTGTGTGACATGGGTACCCAGAGGGTCCAGAAGAGGGCATCAGGTCCCTGAAACGGGAGATAGAATTGTGGGTTACCATGTGGGTGCTAAGAATTGAACTCAAGTCCCTTGGAAGAGCAGTCAGTGCTCATAAAGGCTGAGCCATCTCTCCATGCCCCTCTACCACTGCCCTCATATTTTAAAAGATGGATAATGTGTTGAGATAATCTTATTTGGATTTATTGGTTTAAACATATGATAAAGTTCATTCCTTTTTCTCTCATTTCCTACTTTCTTCATTTCTGCTTCTTCTTGAGATAAGGTCTTACTTTATAGCCTGGTATGGCACTTAATAGCTTGAATGACAACAGGCTTTAGCCTCTCAAGTGTTGGGACAATGGGTGTGAGCCACCATGCCTAGCCCTTCTATGTCTTTTTTACTTCTTATAACTTGGCTGCTGGAAACTGTGCTGTTTCAATGCCTACATACATGCCTAGAATTTGTGGACTGGTTACGGTTCTGTTGTGCAATGGTCAAGTTTCTGTAGACAAGAGAGAAGTTCAGAGCAAAGCCCTTTCGAGCCCCATCCTTCTCAGAGTCCCTTTCCCAGGCCTCTGTCCCTTGATGAGCCCCAGGAGAGGCTTGAAGCCCCCTGACCTGCAGGCCTCTAGGGAAACCACCAGCCAAGTTAAGGTACTGGCTGTGGTTTCCTGAGCGTGAGATCAACAGAGGCAAGGCCTCCAAAGATGCAGAGTATTCCGGTCCTGGGGCTTGAACCCAGTACCTTGCACACCATAACATAAGCTCATGAAGAATCTTTCTGTCTTTCTCTTTCTGTTGCAGTGTGTGTGTATTCACTGTGGTCATTGTACAGGCCAGGGATAATTTTGTAGTCTTGGTGCTCTTCTTGGACTTCGCTGATTTGGGTTGTCAGGCTGGGCACACACAGTGTGGATCAAAGAAAAGAGGTTTTTGTTTTTTTTTTTTTTCTCCCTAGGTCAGTGGTTCTTAACTCATGGGTCAAAACCCCTTTGGGAATCGAAAAACCCTTTCACAGAGGTCACCTAAGATCATCGGAGAACACAGATATTAATTTTGTGATTCATAACAGTAGGAAAATTCTGAAGTAGCAATGACAATACTTTTATGGGTGGGGTCACCACAACCCGAGGGACTGTATCAAAGGGAGGCAGCATTAGGAAGGTTGAGAACCCCTGCTCTAAGCCTTCCCCACCACCTTAAAGTCCAATTCTCCCGGCCACCAAGGTGACCCGGTAGAACCAGGCCCAACAACACATTCCAAGGCTTTTTGACCACTGAACGGCAAGTTCCAGACAGACTGGCCTGATAATGGGAGAGCTGCGGGCACCCGCCTAGACAGGTGGAATCCGACACCAAAGGCAAATTTCTTCGTTCCAAAATTTTATCTGGCGTCCCCTTTCCTATCAACCTTCTTTGTCAAACTTTTGGAGAGCTGGTTAGGAAGACAGTGATATGATCTTTCAGCCCAGGGCTATACTAACCTGGTTATGCGACTATAGTTCCACTAAGTGGCCCTCCTGAACCATCTTTGGGTCTTCAGAGGACTTTTCCTTGGTCTTTACCTCCTTCGCTTTGACGGGGGGGGGGCATCTTTTTTTCATTTAAGCCTGGCTCCTCCCTGCGCTCGCACCGGAGGCAGGAGTGATGGGGAGACAGGTGTCACCAAGGGGAAATGAAGACCAACTTCTCCCGCAGAAAGTAACAAAGGAGCGGCAAGGAGCCGCTGGCTAGGTCTTGGCCCTTGGGGCCCTGGCGTGCCCTCGGGGAGGATGGGTGTGGCTCCCTCCAGGAGATGACAGCCAGCAGCACCCGTCCGCAGCTGGGTTCACGGTGTGGCCCTTATCTTACCGGCGCTCCCGCCTGATGCCAGCGTTTGTCTTGGGGAGTTACGCCTGGCAGACTCGGATGATTCCTCCACAACCCTACCACCTATTTCATGAGTGACTGTGCTTCTGACGTCAGGGAGGCTTTTGGTTCAGTCTCTGGCGCGGTGACTTTATTTTCATAACAGCGAGAAGTGCCGCGGAGCTGGATTAGGCGTGTCCTCTCCCCAGCCCCGCCCCCGCCCCCTGTTCCTCGGCTCACCCTTTCCCTCCCTCCCGCGACAGAAGCCTTTATAACTGCTCTGCGCAGCCTAGGCGGGATCCGTGTCCCGGGACGCGCCTAGCAGGCAGGGGTCCCACGCTCTCTCGCCCCTCTCACGCGCGCGATTCGCAAGTTCTCGGTTCACCCCCAGCGCCGCGGCGACCAGGTAAGAGGGCGTAGTGAAAGGCGTACGGGGCCCAGCTTGAAATCCGGAGAGTGGGGCTTGGAGAGCCCTTGGGGTAGGAGAGCAGAGACAACCTGTGATGGACTACAGCTGGCTAGGAGAAACAGATGAAACCGAGCTTCACGCACCTCGGAAGGCGTTCTCTGGGCTTCCCAGGCTAAGACAGAGGGGAAAGACCAATAAACTTGTAATCCTGCAACTGGGTGGTAGAAGGCGACAAGGCCAGCCTGGGCTATGTAAGTCCCTATCTCAAAATACAAAGCAATATTTTAAATATTGCAATGAAAAGAGGTCTGTCTTGAACTGCACTAGGCTACTCCCAGGTGCCTCCGAGCCCCTGGTGAAAGATGGGGTGTTACTGAGCTTTTTGGTTTTCGAGACAGGGTTTTCTCTGTGTAGCCCTGGCTGTCCTGGAGTTAGTTCTGTAGTAGACTAGGCTGATCTTGAACTCACAGAGATCCGCATGCCTCTGCCTCCGGAGTGCTGGGATTAAGGGCGTGTGCCACTACTGCCCGGCTTTCTGTTTGTTTGTTACTGGGCCTTTAACTTCCGTCTGAGTTACAAGAGTTTGTGAATGAATCGAGTGGGCACAGGGAGACAGTGCAAGGAGGCACTTCCTTCCCAAAGGAGAGAAGGCTCAGAAAGAGCGACTTCTAGATCTTCCTCAGAACTCCCACGCTCATGTGTGTGACAGAATAAAACCAAGGGGAGCCCGTGGTGTTCCTTCACCCAACCCTTTACTTCTCCTAGTGCCCCCACGGTCCAAGACCTTTTCTCCCTTTAACTTCTGCCTGGCTTTCGAGAGGGTGAAAAGCTTCCTTTCCCAGAGGAGAAGCAAGGCAGCAAGTAAGGGCAGGAGGTTGGCTAATCTCATCGAATCTGAAGACAGAAAACAGTGGTTGTTGTTGCTTTTTTGCTTTGTTTTGTTTGATATCCAGGCTGGCCTCAAGTTTGTAACCATCTTTCTGCTTCAGCTTTGAGAGTGCTGGGATTATAGAGATATTCGTCACCATGTCTGACCAAAATTCTCTTAAAACACCTGTAGTGAAGGCTTCTAAATGATAAAGCCTGCTTGGATCCAGGAATTGGAAGGTCCAACATTCCTGACTTTTCTCCAGCCTCGCTTTCTTCTCAGAGGCTTTCGTTGAAGCCTGGTGAAGGGTCCTTTGGAAGCAGCCACAGCTCTGAGCTCATTCCTAAAGGAGAATTCTTTAGCCACTTCAGACACAATGGCTTGGGAACTTGGAGGGGAGGGTGAGGCCAGCACTCCACCCTGAGGGGTTCGTGTGCTAGTCACGAGAGAGAGAGAGAGAGAGAGAGAGAGAGAGAGAGAGAGAGAGAGAG
>JABTXL010001457.1:1305617-1328041 GCA_025134845.1 Neodon shergylaensis
ACTCTAACATCAGCACATACTCACACAGATACGGGGTACAGACTCTACACCAGCACATACCCACACAGATACAGGGTACAGACTCTACAATGAGTACATACCCACACAGATACAGGGTACAGACTCTACACCAGCACATACTCACACAGATACGGGGCACAGACTCTACACCAAGAAAAGAAGCTATAACTTTGTCGTTTCTTTTAGTTTCCTGTAGCTTTTGTTTTAAAGATTCTCATGCTATGATGATTCTCTTCTTCCACAGGCTGCATCTCTAATTGCTTTCTGTTGCTGTTTGTTTTGTTTGCACACTGGTTTTACGATGGAGGTCTGACTGACCTGGAGCTCATTATGTAAACCAGGCTGCCCCAAACACACAAAGACCCACCTGTCTGGAATATCCCAGGGCTGTGCCTGCACACACACACACACACACACACGCACGCACTGGCTTCTCGTGTTTTAGTGCACGCTCTCATTAATCTAAAGTCTACTTGTTTTGTGCGGAGTAAGAATGGAGGGCTCTACTCCGGGGCGCTGTATGAAAGTGAGAAGTGGGCCTGAGCCTTGCCGTCAGATCTGTCCCGTCTACCTCATAGTGATGCACTTTCCTTCCGTCACTACCTAGAAACTCAGCTCGGCTGAGGTAGTAAGGCATTATTCACAGGATGCTGCCACGATGTGTCATGTTTATGTGGTGGGAGCTGGGGTGGCTACCCAGTCCAGGGGATCGCAGACAGGTACTTCCCATCTGGACTAATCCTTTTTCAAGTGCAGAGACACTTTTGTGGGACTCCTCCCTTGGAAGACCTCAGCCTGAATGAAAGTAGGAGGGTCAGGAAACATCTGAACGGCCTCATTTTAAAGTTCTTTACTCCTTTAACTGGGTGTGCCAGCTCATGCATGAGGGCCCATTACACTGGGGTGGAGGGGTGGAGGCAGGAGGGTTGGAAGTTTGAGGCCAGGCCCGGCTACATGAGAATGAGACCCTGTTTCGAATAAATACTTCATCTCCATTACTCATAGTTGAGTATGTAGTTAGCAGTTAATTATAGTCCAAAATACTTGCTCAGGGCTACTGAGCAGAACACACACACACACACAGAAGAGAGAGAGAAAGAGAGAGAGATCCCAACACTCAGGAGAACTGCTCTGTGGCCCCATGGAGCTTGTTATCCGACAGGCTGGTTAGCACTGGTGTTAATGTCACTGCCAGGCACATGGGAAAGGAATACTTTACTGTCAAGTCTAGGAAGAGACCTATACATTTGGAATGGGAAGGGATTAGTATTAATGCAATAAAAATCCCCAGTACAGCCAGGTGGCTCACGTCTTTAATCCCAGCACTTGGGAGGCTGAGGCAGGTGATCTCTGTGAGTTCAAGGCCAGTCTGGTCTATGGAGTGAGTTCTAGGACAGACAAGGCTACACAGAAACCCTGTCTCGAAACAAACAGAAAATCCCAGCATAGGTTAAATTGGGAGAAGAAACACAGCTGGACCTTGAGCAGGAGGGAAGGGAGCTCTTTGACCAGGAGAAGGATTTCACATACTTGAGGCAAAAAGCACCATTCTGTGTAAGAAGACCCTGAACAACCCCAAATTCCGATTCATATAGAAAGCACTTTTGGAATGTCGGGTGTGGTGGTGTACACCCTGGCACTCAAGGGGTGGAGGCAGGAGGATTGTGAGTTTGAGGTCAGTTTAGGTTACCTTATATGTCCAGATCCTGTCTTTAAAAAAGGAAAGAAAGACCTGGCAGTGTATACCTTTAATCCCAGCACTCCAGAAGCAGAGGCAGGCAGATCTCTGAGTTCAAGGCCAGCCTGGTCTGCACTGTCCAGTTCCAGGACAGTCAGGGCTACACAGAGAAACTGTCTTGAAAATCCAAAAAGAAAAAAAGAAGAAAGGGAGGGAGGAAGGAAGGGGCTGGAGAGATGGCTCAGCTATTAAGAGGACTTGTTCAAGGATCAAAATGTTTAAAGCCACCCTTAGCTACGTAGTGTGTTCAAGGCCAGCCTGGGCTACAGTGAGACCCTGTTTAAACACAAAGAAGCGTCAAAGTGTGGCTCCCTCCTCTTCATCCTGCTCAGGTATGTGGGATCGCCCACATGATACTCTCTGAGATCCCCAACTGCTTAAGTGCTTAAGGTCGTCTGACTGACCTACGCAGTTGCTTCTCCAAGGGCAGCAGCCACACTTTGGGTTCTGTGGGATTTGTCCATCTAGTGGTTGTGGATGAGGGAGACTGACTACCTGAAGGGTTGCTTGCTCTGGGGACCTATCGCCAGTCAGAGCTTGACTAGATGAGGGTGTGGAGTGGTGGTTCTCAACCTGTGGGTCGCAACGCCCTCCCTCAGGGGTCGGATATCAGATGCCATGCTTATCAGATAGTTACGTGATGATTCAGAACAGTGGCAAGTATTGCAGTTATAAAATAGCAATGAAACAATTTTATGGGTGGGGATCACCACAGCTTGAGGAACTGAATTAAAGGATCGCAGTGTGAGGAAGGTTGAGAGCAGTCGGTGGAGTCTGGAGAGAAGTTTGGAGAAGGGCAGGCTCCGGAGGCCATGCTGGTGACTGAGAGAGGAAGGGAATCAAGGGTGAAACTGTTAACTAGGGAAGCGCTCTACCCATCCTTGGCCCTCCTGAATGTCATTTATGTGTTCTAAAATAGATTTGTTTATTATTTTTAATTATGTGTTTGTGTGGATATGGGCATTTTCACACATTTATACCATACTTTATTTATTTTTGCTTAGAAAGGGACTCTCTATGTAGCCCAGGCTGGCCTTACTCAGCGATCTGACTGCCTCTCTGCCTTCCTCTGGTCTTCAGAGCAATCACCATGTCTGGCCTCATACTTTGTCCTTATTCATTTCTCTTCTACACTGCTCTCCATATATAATTTAATTTTTAAAAAATTATTTATTTTACACAGGATCTCACCAAGTTTCCCAGACTGACCTAAATTTGCTATGTAGTCTATGCAGACCTCAAACTTGTGATCCTCTTACAAGTGGCTGGGATTACAGGCATGGGCCTCCAAGCCTAGATGAGGTGTAGAATCATAAATCTTCCCTTTGTGACACTGAACATTTAAGTTCATCGTTTAAAAAATGATTTGCTTGTGCGAGGTGCACACGTAGCTTGGGACGAAGCCAGAGGACAACTTCAGGTGTTGATCCTGCCTTCTACTTTCTTTGGGGCAGAGTCCCCTGTTCACCATTGCATATGCCAGACTAGCTGGCCCAACTGAGCAGAGAGTCTCCTGCCTCCCATCTCCCTGTAGACTGCCCTGTTGGGCTTTTAACTGGGCTCTGGGGACTCAGACTCCAGAGGTAAGCACCTTACTCACTGGGCCATAGCTTCATCCTTAACTTTGTCTCCCAAGGATTAACCTAAATAGATTATTAGACTAGTAGATGAAAATGAGGAAAAATTGTAAAAATTATTAATTAAAATAAAATAGTAGATGAGATACTGTAAGAACATATAATAGGAGACGCGATAAAGCGTGGCGTTTCAGCATCGCGCCTGTCTGATATGTGGCAGCAGACGCCATTTACTTCCTCATGATACCGTGACCATTGTCACTACTGACTGGAGAGAATGAAAAGGCTACAGAGTCCCAAGTTTGCAGGGCTGAGATCTTGACATCACCCCCAGGGCAGTCCTCAGAGGAAGGCGCTGTGGTCACTTTTGATGACGGAATGAAGTGAATGTCCCAAGAAGGAAGAGAGTCAGCCTTGAGCTATCCTAGCTCCTCAGCACACTCCTTTGTGAGATCTGCTAGGAAAGGCCGTATGGAGCCAGCATCCAATTCTAAGCCCTTCTGAGCTCTTCCACTATAGTGCTGTAGAAGAGTCTGGAAGTGGAGGAGAGAAGACAAGGGCTCAACAAATGCTGGCGTCTGTCCTTGTCCATCTGCGAGGGCCACATGCCAATGCCATGCCTAGGGTCGACACTATTCACAGAACTTGGCTTTGTCCCCCAGGTTCCCAGGCCATCTCTGCCCTGATCTCACTCACCCCTAGGCCTGGTTTTGGGTTGGTTAGAAGTTTGCGATCCATATTTTAATGATGGGAGGTGAGGTGAGGAGGAAGGTGGGGCTGGAGAAAGCCATGGAAGGAAGCTGTCTACACGGAACTGCCCAGGGGATGAGCAGAGGCTGACGAAGGGCTTGGTCCCCTGGTTCAACAGCCCTTCCCTTGTTTTATAGATGAGAAAATGGGTTCAGAGGGGTTAGTTATTTGGTCCATACAGAGTGCTCCTGAAACCCAATTATACTAGTTACCTTTCTGATGGCTGTGACCAAAGACCTGTTAAGGGGGGAAGGATTTATTTTCGTTGATAGTCTGAGGGGCTACCGCCTGTCATGGTGGGAAAGTGTGGGTGACAGGAGTTTATGAGTGGCTGGTCACATTGCTTCCATCATCAGGAAGCAGAGAGTGGACAGGAAGTTGGGCTAGGCTAAAAGATCTGAAAGCTAACCCCCAATGGCCCACTTCTCCAGGAAGGCCCCAACAAAGGCTGGCCCGCAGCTGGGGACCAAGTGTGCAAACACACAAGCCTGTGGAGGGGATTTCATGTTCAAACCATCTCAAATATGAAAGGGACCAGGGCTTGTGATTGAGCTCAGAAAGAACCTCCCTTCCAGTCTCCTTCTTCCCTCTCTCCCCTTAGGCCCACCCCAACCCTGCAATTGTGTGTTCCTGCCTTACTTTCGAGTACCAACTCGTTCCAAAAAGATTGAAGGCAGCACCAAGTAATTGCCCATCCTGCAGACTATGTGGCTCAGGTCTGGAATCCAAGCACTCAGGAGGCTGAGGCAGGAGGATTGCTAGGAGTCCAGGCCAGCCTCCGCTAAAGACTCTGTCTCAAAAAGCAAATAATCTAGGCTAGGGAGATGGCTCAGTGGGTAAAGGTGCTTGTGGCTAAGTCTGACAGCATGGGTTCGATTCCCGGGACCTGCGTGGTGGAAAGAGAGAACCAACACCTACAGGTTGTCCTCTGGCCTCCAACGGTGGCACACATGTGACCCCCCTGTTCCAAATAAGTGAGTAGATAAATAAGTAAGTGTGAAAAGAAAAAAGAAACAGCAAAAAATGCTACAACAAAGCTAAGAACCTGTGTTTGACACCTTCCTTCCTGTTTCCTTCCTCTCCTCAGGCACATTCTGGTGCCTCAGCAGCTTTCCAAGGCTCTCTAGCTTCTTAAGTGACCTTTATTTGCCTCTCACGAAATTCAGAGTGCTTAGGACACTGTGAGACGCGTTGAGCAATCCCAGCCAGCTGGGGAAAGGGTGGAGGAGGGCTAATAGGTGAATTACTTTGGTGATTTCCCAAAAATTAGTCACTCCCACACAAAATACTCACTAAGACTTTTTGCTGCTGTTGCTGCTTGGGGCGGTGCAGGCCCGTAATCCCAGGACTCAGGAGGGAGAGGGAGAGGGAGGACACCAAGGGTGATGCTCATCTGGGCAGCAGGCGACCCTGTCTCAGAAAAACCAAAGCCGTGCTTGTCCACACCCTCCCGCTTCAGGGGATCTGACGCCCTCTCCTGGCCTTTGTGGGCACCGGCACTCACATGCACACACCCACCCAGACACACATGCACGCACATAATTAAAAGGTATAAACTATAAAAAGAATGCATTCCAATGGAAAAAAAATTCCATGTATATAACATACATTTGCAAAAGTGAATTCATGTATATATTATGATATATATTATATATATTGAGTAATGAGTAAAAAATTATGTGGCTGAGTAACATATATAATATGTTAATAATATTATATATGTTAATAATATATACATATGTTACTCAGCCACATAATTTTTTTTACTCATTGCTCAATTTACTCATTAATGTTGGTAGGATGACTTGTCTTACCTAATTTTCTATTTATTTATTTATTTATTCAAGGCAGGGTCTCACTCTTTAGCTCAAGATAACATAAAACTTGTAGTACAGTCTGGCCACCACCTTGACATAATCCTCCTGCCTCAGCTTCCTAAGTGTTTTGATTCTAGGTTTTGTTTGCATTGTTAAGAGGAGACAGGTATTTGAATTCTGTTCGTGCTGATGAGGCCGCTCTTTTGATGGGGTGGGAGAAGGAAGGGTGGTCCTTATTTCTTGGGCGGGCACAGTCACCCACAGCAGCAGGCACTCTGTCACATGGCTGGAAAGTCCCATGTGCCAGCACTGCCATGTGGTGAGGAAACTCGGGCTCATTTCTCCTGCTTCCTGGAGAGGCCCTGATCCTGCTAATGCTGTGCGCTGGTTCCGTTCAATGCGTCCCAACCCTGGCTTCCCTCTCATTTCTGACTTCTCCCTCCCTATTCTGTACTCCGCACTAGAGGACTCTTAGGCTTTTCCAAAGAGTTGGCCTCCATGACTACATCTTCCCAGCCAGACCATAGCTGGTTGTAGAATCCACCCCCGGATTCCTAAGTGGACTCCCGACTTGCTAAGAACTAGCAAACCCACAGCCCACAGCGGGGTGGGGAAGGAAGCTAAGGAGAGAAAGGAAGTAGGCCTTCTGATGCAGACCTGTAGTCCCAGCACTCGGGAGGAGCCAGCAGAGGAGCAGGAGTTCGAGGCCATCCTTAGCTACAAAGCTAGTTTGAGGCCAGCCTGGTCTACATGAGATCCTGCCTCAAGAAATAATAAAGCAGAAAGGAGGAAAGAAAAACTAATGAGAAAAAAATTTCACATACAAGTAACAAACAATAAAACCAAAGGAGTAGTGATGAAAAAAATGCCATAAGAACTCAGATAGGATTTTTAGACATTCAGGATCATAGACAGCAATGCCCAGCCCTGTTGAATTTCAGTGTCTTTCTGACACAGGCTTCGATATGTAAGAGCTACCTATTTGGAGATAATGTGAAAATCCCTATCTCTTTCATAGTTTGTCTCCCTGTTGTGTGGAGTATTTAGAAGTCATGGGTTTGGGCAACAAGGGTGTAAGACAGAAAAAAGACTTTTTCCCAGAGGAGTGAAGGACAGACAGGAAGTCAGCTGTGGTCCATGCAGCCGGTTTCCCATTCTAATGGGTGAATAGGTTCCCTGCTTTGTGGGTCACCCCTCAACTGGGAGCTTCTAGCCTTTCCAGTGTCGGGGAGGTTGAGCTATCAGGATAGCGAGTTGGAGGACAGCCTGGGCTAAAAAAAACCAAAAAAACCCAAAAGCCAAACAACAACAAAACAAATCAAAAGAGACTAGTAGAATTAAATGGGAATTATGAGGTTCATGCCCTCTCTTCTTGGCCCTCAGAATTTGTCACGGGAGGTACAGAAAGTTGACTTTTACAGGTGTGTGGATGTGGGGGGGCAGGTTGGGGGATGGGACCAATGGGTTTAATCAGGGCTACTCACAGAAGCATGGTCACTTACTAGTGGCACTTGCCAGAGGAGTGAGGCCTGGGTCCCTCCCCTGGGTTAGTTCTGATGTAATTTACAAGGGAGACTGGCTAAACACAGCAGCCCCATTTCCAACCTGTGTCTCGGAGGCTTGCCTGGTCCCTAATTTTGCTTCTCCTTCTTCTTTTGTTAATTGCAGGAGCAACCAGAATGACTGCCCCTAGAGGTTGCCGCTCAGACCTGGAGTCCAGGTACCACAGACTCTGTGATCTGGCTGAAGGCTGGGGCATTGCCCTGGAAACACTGGCCGCGGTGGGCGCTGTGGCCACATTGGCCTTCATGTTTGCTCTCCTGATCTTCATCAGCAAAGTGCAGGACTCCAACAGGCGGAAGATGCTCCCCACCCAGTTCCTCTTCCTCCTGGGCGTGCTCGGGGTCTTCGGCCTCACCTTCGCCTTCATCATCAAGCTGGACTGGGCCACAGGCCCCACGCGCTTCTTCCTCTTCGGCGTCCTGTTCGCCATCTGCTTCTCTTGCCTCCTGGCGCACACCTTCAACTTGAACAAGCTGGTCCGAGGGAGGAAGCCCCTGTCGTGGCTTGTGATCCTGAGCCTGGCATTGGGCTTCAGCCTAGTCCAGGACGTCATTGCAGTTGAATACCTGGTCCTCACCATGAACAGGACCAATACCGATGTCTTCTCGGAGCTGCCCGCCTCTCGGCGCAATGAGGACTTTGTCATGCTGCTCATCTATGTACTCTTCTTGATGGCGCTGACCTTCTTCTCATCCTTCTTCGTCTTCTGTGGGTCCTTCCGTGGCTGGAAGAGACATGGGGCTCACATATGCTGCACCTCATTCCTGTCCATTGCCGTCTGGGTGGCCTGGATCGTCCTGCTCCTGATTCCCGACATCGACTCTAAGTGGGACGACACCATTCTCTGCACAGCCTTGGTTGCCAATGGCTGGGTTTTCCTGGCATTCTATGTCTTCCCTGAGTTTCTACGGCTCCCAAGGCAACAAAGTCCCACAGATTACCCAGTTGAAGATGCTTTCTGTAAACCTCAACTCATGAAGCAGAGCTATGGTGTAGAGAACAGAGCCTACTCCCAAGAGGAAATCACCCAAGGTACGGGCGAGGAGGTCCTGGTACGAAGATGGGGGGACAAGTTGGGCATGGTAGTGCAGGCTCATGTGCACACACCTGGGCACACAGACATGCACACATCTGGGCACACACACATGCACACATACACAGAGGCAAATACATCTCTAATCTCAGCACTTGGGGGATGGAGGCAAGAGGATCATCATGAGTTTAAGATGGGTCATATAGAAAGACTGTCTTTCAGAATACCAAAACCCTTTGGGGCTGGGTATGTAGGTCAGTACAGTGCTTGTTTAAACATGAAGGGAAAGTCATAGACCCTCCAGCACCACTGAAAATGGGTACGGTGGCACACACTTGTAAGCCCAGCACTTGGGAGGGAGAGGCAGGAGGATCAGAAGTTCAAGGTCATTTTTGGCAACACATGGATTTCATGGCCAGCCTGGGGTACAGGAGGTGGTCTCAAGAACACAAAAATAAGCCAGGCAGTGGTAGCACTCTCCTTTAACCCCAATACTTAGGAGGCAAAGGCAGGCCTTGTCTCAAAGAACCAAAACAAACAAAGAAACAAACAACAGCAACAACAAAACCCCAAACCAAAGATTCCAACCAACCAAACCCCCAATATAACAAAACAAATAAGCAAAATGCAGAAACATTCCCAGCTGGAAAATCTGTAACTTTCTAGAAAGCACACCAGCTATTCCATTCAAAGCAAGAGATTTCCGAGCTGCCCTAGTGTCCTCCTAATTTTGTCTCAATCACATTGTAATCCCAGCCAAGGCCTCCGTTGTGGAAAAGAGAAATAGAGACAGGAGGGGAACCAAAACAGACAACACCGCACTCCCAAACTCAGAAGCAAAACACTGAGAAAAGACAGTGGAGGCAGAGGAGGTATCATTGACTATAACCCTAAGAATGCCAGGCTGTGGGGCTCACCTGTCATGAGCCCTTGGGAGGTGGAGACAAGAAGATCAGAATTTCATGGTCTGCCTGGGGTACTGAGATTCAGTCTTAGAAAACAAACAAACAAGCAAACAAAACCCAAACAAGGGCAAGAGAGGTGGCTCACGGTTGAGCATTGCTGCTTTTGCAGAGGACCCACGAGGAAGTTCACAACCCTTGGCATCTCCAACTCCAGGAATCTTGTACCCTCTTCTAGCCTCTCTGAGTACTAGACACACACGTGGTATACCTATATGCAGGCAAAGCCTCATACACATAAAATTAAAATAGACAGATCTTAAAGTAAATTCAAACAAACACCCCCTGAAACAAAACCCCAAACTACGAGGAGCTCGCTGGCTGGTTACAGATTCTGGTCTTGAGTAAACCAACATCTGTATTAGTCACTTTCCTATTGCTTTGACAAAAGACCAAGACCCAACGCAAACCATTTTGGCTTTTGATTCCAGAGGGATAAGAGTCCATTATGGCAGGGAAGTTGAGAGCGTGTGTCTTCAAACACAAGCGGGAAGCAGAGAGCCAACCAGCTGGGAGTGGGGGAGAGGCTTTAACCTCTCAAAGCCCGCCCCATTGACATACTTTCTCAACGAGGCTGCACCCAGTAAGCCTCCCCAAGTAGTTCCACCAACTAGAGACCAAGTATTTGAACATCTGAGCCTATGAGAGCCCTTCTCATTTAAACCACCACAATCCATTCCCTGGACTTTTGTGCTCATGGCTGTAGGCAGTTTCCCTGTCCTGGCCACCTGCTCCCAAATAATCACTGAGGCTTAATATAAAAGCTTAACAGTAGCTCAGGCTTATTACTAACTCTTACATTTTAAATTACCCGATTTCTATTATTCTACATTATATCAAATGACTCGTGGCTTTACATGTCCTGTTCCCTCTGCAGCTCCTGGTACCTCTCTTGACTCCCTCTCTTCATCCTTATATTCTCTCTGCATCTGACTGTCCTGCCTGTACTTCCTGTCTGGCTACTGGCCTGTCAGCTTTTTATTAACCAAGGAGAATAATACATATTCACAGCGTACAGAAGGGTTATTCCACAGCACATAACCATATCATATTACAAAACGCACTTAATCCAATTTTAGAAGTCCCCATAGTCTGTTTACTATTCAAAAACCCAAAGTCTCTCCTGAGACTCAGGGCAATCTCTTAGTAGCTTCCCCAAAAATCCAGTCATAGTCAAGTAGAACTGGAAGCCGGCCTCTCAAGTCTTCATCTAGTACTTCCGGCACAATTTCATGCAGGCTGAACTAGAATAAGGGATAAAGGGTAGGAAAACCCCCTAGTGTTTGGGGTTGGGTTCTGTGCAAAGGTGTATAAATGACTTTCCTGTTTTAAGGTTGGGTCTTGCCATATAGTCCTGGCTGTGCTTCAGCTTGCTGTGCAGAGCAGACTGGGCCTTTATATGCTAATCCCCCCACCTCTGCCTTCAGAGTGCTAAGATTGTAGGTGTGTGCCTGGCTCGGTGTCTTGCCTTTCGTGTCTGGGCCCCTGGTGGCTTCCTTTCTCAGCTCTCTTTCTAGGTACTGTCTATTGCTGCTCCCACTTCTCACTGGCTCCCCACATCCTGTTATGTTGGGTCTGCGTAAGTCGTGCGGCCTTCCACAACGGAAGTCAGTCTCAGTCCAGACAGACCAAGCTGTCACTAGTCTCTAGCCTCATGATGGCCAGGGTGCAGCTGCTTGCCTGGGCCTTCTGCCTGCTTCAGAGCCCAGCATTCCCCAGTCTGTCTTAGAAGTGGCTCCACCATGTATATGTGCTGTAGAACTGACACACACTTGTTAGCTAACTTGTGTTTCTTACAGGACAGGGCACACCTTATGTTCTTTGAACTATCTTTGCTTATTTACTTTTAGTCTAAAAATTTTAATACTGCTTGTTTACTCTCTTTCGTGTGTGTGTGTGTTACAACACACATGTATGTTGTCAGAGGATAAGTTTCAGAGTTCTTTCTACCACGTGGGTCTTGAGATGAAGCTCAGGTCATCAGGCTGGGCAGCAAATGCCTCTCCCCACCGACCTACCTTGACAGTACTTATTTTGGCTTTTTATTTTATTTTTTTGAGACAAGGTCTGAAGATGGCCTTGAACTCCTCATTCTCCTGCCTCCACCTCCCAGGTTCTGGGATCACAGGTGTGCACCACCATGCCCACCCAGGTCCCCACACTATCTTAAATGAAGAAGTGTTTAGGAAGGGGGCAGGGACAGGTAAACTTGTCAGGAGATAAGTTCAAGCATCCTATGAGTTCCCCTAAATACACAGAACACACCACTCGAACTCTTCCCAGTTTAGGAAATGTGTAAGTCCCCGTGGCCCCAGGTGTGACAGTGCCCGGTTTAGGGCTGGAAGGCATGGCCTCTCCCTGCAAGAAATTTGAACTGCCGAGGCCCAAGGGGACCAACTGTCACAGACACCACGGCAAGGGCTACAGTGAGGAATGCATGTGCCCAGGTGCCTCAGTTTCTCCTCTCTTCTGTTCCAGGTCTTGAGGACACGGGGGACACGCTCTATGCACCTTATTCCACCCATTTTCAGCTGCAGGTAAGCGACCTTTCCCACTCCTCACTTCCCCTCTCCCAGGGACAGTTGTCCTTTGGGAATGGTGTCTGCCACCATTTTAGTGGCACCTAAGTGGCCATCGTGAAGGGATGGCATGCCTTCTTTCCTGCACTGTGCCTTTCAGGGTTGAGGTGGCACTCGGGCTCAGGGAGGATCTGCGACAGAGATCTTTCAAGAAGGGCATCGGAGGCTCACTGAGGTGGCCATGGAAGGGTTAACCACGTGATTGCTTCCTTCACAGGATCGGACCCCTAAGAAGGAGTTCTCCATCCCGAGGGCGCATGCCCCCACCAGTCCGTACAATAACTACGAAGGACGGAAAGGGGACAGCAGCTAACTCTGAGAAGAATGGGCCAACGAGAGCCAGGCAGCAGCTTCCAGTCAGGAGCCCTGCAGATGCGGACTGAATCCAGGGTGTCCTAGGGGAACTGTGCACGAGAGGCTTTTCCCCACCCAGCACCCTGCTGTCCTTCTGTCTGGGGCTGCCGTGCTCAGCAGACTGCTTCTGCTTCTCAGCGGCCCCGTGTTTTCTTGTCCCATTCTTAGGATACTTCTTGGAGGTGGGAGTCTTGGGCGACTCAGGGCGGGACTCTTACCTCTGCCACAAATTGTGAGCACACAGCCGGTCATCTAACTCCTCGCTGACTCGTTCATCTCCGGAAGCCAATTCGTCGAACCCAGGGTGGGGTCCATGAGGATCACTTGACCCAGAGCAGAACCGCAATTCGCACCAACCCAGAAAGATGTGGGTCTCCACCCTGTGCCTATCAGTCCACACTGGAAGCTAACCTGGCCCTGCCCTCCCAGGTCTTCCTGCCTGGGGAGGAGAGGCTAAAGGTCACTAAGTGTCTAATCGCTGGGCACTGCCCCACAATGGTCCCAGCAGTGCGGACACTGACTTGAAGGGCGTATCACCTCCAAACTTGCTGCCAGCCCTGGACCTCCGTGTCCTTTCTGGGAGCTCTGGATATTACTGGAGTAGACAAGGCCTGTTTCTTTCTGCCAGAAGAATCTGGGCTTTGTCATGCCATGTATTCCTGACTGGCCCTCCTCCCCACCCCCTCACCCCCAGCCTCAGTAACAGATGGATCCTGCATTCACCTCAAGCCCTGTAAGTGGGCAGTGTCTCTTCTTGGGGTGGGATGTGTCCGTTGTGTGATAAATTATTCACCTGGGTATGCAATAAAGATGCGATGGCAACTTTTTTTTTAATTTAAGTTTTTTAATTTACTTTTGTAAAAAAAATAATATTATATTTTAAAGATTATTTCTGGGTGTGGGTACGCACATGCCATTGGGAGATCAGGGGATGCCTTTCCTAAATCTGTGGGGCAGAGGATTAGGAATCTCTCCCTTATGGGGGAACTAGGATCCTCACCCTTAGCCACAGCCATGCAAACAATATGTAAACATCAGCCTAGGAACTTGCCCTTTAAGAGTCTTCACTTGGGCCTGGGCATGATGGCGCTCGCCTTCAATCCCAGCATTTGGGAGGCAGAGGCAGGCAGATTTCTGAGTTCGAGGCCAGCCTGATCTGCAGAGCAAGTGCCAGGACAGGCTCCAAAACTACAGAGAAACCCTGTCTCAAAAAATTAAAAACCAACCAACCAACCAACCAACCAAAACCAACAGGAAAGTGAATTAAGGTCCTGCAGAATGATGGGTATTCTAGCTCACAAAGGTTGGTAGGTCGCACTAGCATCCCTCCGGGTTTGTACTAATTGAAAAGGGGGGTGGCAGAGCTGGTGAGAGGGCTTAGTGAATAAAGGTGCCTGCTGCCGGGTCTGACAACCTGCATTCAGTTGGCAGAATCCAAATGGTGGAACCAGAGCCCATTCCTGAACGGAGCCTTCTGACCTCTACACGTGTGTCGTAGTGTGTGTGCACCCAGACACGTGGGCATGCACAAGAAAGAAATGTGCTTTAGGAAAGCAGGGTGGGAAGACGACAAACAGCACTGAGACTCCTAGACTGCTCCAGTCTTTCTCCAGAAGCCATAACCCATCGGAGTTTGCTGGGAGGAGAAAATAGCATGGTTTTGCTGGTATTATCTGTCACACTCTAACTACACATTCCTGGGCTGGCAGGCGGCTCAGAGGGCAATGGCACTTGCTGCCAAGCCTACTGAATTGAGTTCAACACCTGGGAGCTACATGGTAGAAGGACAGAACTGATTTCCATGTCCTCTGACTGCCATGCTCAGATTATGCATGTAATCACCCACACATATGCAAATATATATATATATATACACATATATACACACAATGCACACATACATGTGTGTGTGTGTTTCTGGGTTTGTTATAAAGGCTGCTGTAAGGGACGCAGATGAAGAGATGCCCAGATGAGGCATGGGAGGTGCTGCCTGGACCTTCCCGCCACTGTGTGTATCATCCATCGGAGCTGGCCAAGCATGTAGCCACCTGAAGCTTCCTGGACTGTGTCCTGAGGTTGAATGGGGTTGGCATTGCCTAGCAGGTCTGCAGGTAGACAGATGGGGGTGGGGTGGGGGGTGGTTGCAAGGCTTGTGTAGTCAGATCCCTGACCCCCACCCCACAGGGTCTCAATCAGTGCACTGCCCAAGATAGCTGTTACTATGTAGCCCATGCTGGTTTGCGGCAGTCCTGCCTCAGTTTGCTGTGTGGGAATCAGGGGCAGCATGCCCAGCTCCTGCTGGCTCTCAGGTCTAACGTGCCTCATTGAAAAGTATGGGGCAGGATTCCTCTGGGTATGGAGAGTCTTAAGACAGACACAGATAGTTGGAGATTTCCTTCCTTTCTGCCCCTACCCTTTTGAGACAGGGTTTTGCTGTATGGCTGGCCTCAAACTCGCAGGGATTTGCTTGCCTCTGCCTCTGCTTTCCGAATGCTGGGATTAAAGGAGTGTCTTCTGAGACAGTTTCATGTAGCCTAGGCTGACCTCCAACCCTATGCAGCTGAGAATAGTCTTTCTGCCTCCACCTCCATAGGCACAGAATGTTCTGGGTCTATTTTGTCATTAGGGAAGGGGTAGTTCCTATCCTCATGGCCACTGAGACACTGAGGAGGACCTGGGAATGGCACCATCCCTGTGTCCGGAGTTGTCTTGTCCAAGAGATAAAGTGGTCTCCACGTTTGAATACATGGTCACTGCACTCTGAGTCCCTGCCCGTTCAGGCAGCAGCAGAATGCTCTCTCTGAGAGCAGGACTGGTCGTGCCTGGTGGCTGGTATCTCATTGTCACTTCCGCTCATCCCTCTCAAGGGCAAGAGGTTCAGTGTTTGATGATGAAGAAGATGATAATTAAGGATGATTTATTTTGGCTTTTGAGACACGATTTCTTTGTGTAGCCCTAGCTGTCCTGGAACTAGCTTGGTAGACCAGAGTGGCCTCGAATTCACAGACATCTGCCTGCTTCTGCCTCCCAAATGCTGGGATTAAAGGTGTGTGACACCACCCAATGAGAAGTATATAGAAGAGGACTTCCATTCTTCATCCCCTCCTGGAGGAAAGCAGAATATAAAGATTTAGTCCAGGCTGGCCATTGAGCAGTGTCAGTGATTGATGTCTGGAGGCAAAGTGCCATCTCCTTTGAACTAAAGGGGTGAGGATGTAAAATGAGGACCAAACCCAGCAGCCTACAGTTTTAGCGAACAAAGCTGCCATACTCTGAGTCTCCACTAGATGGCAGTGAAACCTCAGTGTTCAGCCCTCAGTAGCGGAAACTCAGACTCCCAAAGCTAAGACTGCGTTCTGTGGAGGACACCACGGAGGTAGCCGGTAAACAGGCCGCAGGCAAGTGTGCCTCCGAGCGGCCTTTCCCCCACCCCTCAAGTTCTAAAGCTGCTTTCCATTTCCCTGTCCTTATTTGTATGAAGCTCTCCAAGGTTTCCCAGCCCATTTGCATGCAACCTGGCATCATTACAGGTAATGTCTCATAGACAGAGCTTATTAATGTCATCTGATATTTACACAGTGAGAACATTGGCTTTCGGTCAGGAAAAGTGTGCCAAAACCGAAAGTACAGGCTGGTCCTGGAGATCCAGCATTCCTCCCCCCTCCGCCCTCCCACATGCTCTGAGTTTCCTTCCGTTCTAGACTTACTGAACACTGAATACCCGGTCGGGCTTTTGCTTCCTGCCCACTTCCTTCTGTTGCTAACAGGACTCACGTGTTCACTGATGTCCCAACCTCAAATGCAGCTCAGCTTTGGAAAATCCGTTGTTGACCTCTGAGCACCCGGGAAATTGGCCTCAGTGTGTAGGTGGCTGTCTTTGGAAACCCACATGTGTTAAAATTTTAATTGCAGCTATCATTTATCTATCTGTCTGTCTGTCCGTCCATCCATCCATCCATCTATCCATCCATCTATCATCTGTCTGTGTGTATGTTCGTGTACATGTGTGTGAGGTCAGTGGACAAAATGTAGAGGTCTGTTCCCTCCTCCCACCACATGGGTTCTAGAGACTGAACTCAAGCCAGACTTGGTGGTGATCTCTACCTGCGGAGCCGTTTATTTCCCTTGCCTGTTTTTCTTTTCCTCCTTAAAAAAAAAAACAGATTTAAGAATTTTATTTTACGAGTGTTTTAAAATCTTTGTAAGTATATCTATCACATGTGCCTGGTGCCCTGTGAGGTTGGAAGAAGGGATCCACTGCTTTAGAGCAGGAGATACAGCTGGCTAGAAGCAGCTGTGTGGGTGCTGGGAACTCAGCTCTGGTCTTCTGCAAGAGCAGCAAGTGTTCTTAATTCTCGAGTCGTCTCTCCAGCCCTGTTTCTTAGCTTTATTGGAGACGGGATCTTATTATATAGCTTGCGCTAGCCTCGAAGTCGCTTTGTAGGCAAGATTGGCCTCGAACCCTGATCCTACCCCCACCTCCCAAGTACTAGGACTGCAGGTGTATATCACTACGCCTGCCTTGCTTTTGGAATTTGTTTCTGTGTGTGGGGAGGGTAAGGGGATATTTACATCTGTATGCATTCGTGGAGGCTGGAGCACAACATTGCTCTCTCTCTCTCTCTCTCTCTCTCTCTCTCTCTCTCTCTCTCCCCCTCTCTCTCCTCTCTCTCTGCCTTATTCCCTGGAGACAGTCTGTCACTGTAGCTACAGCTAGGCAGGCTCCAGTTAGCTTCCCATCTCTGCCCGTCTCTTCCCTCAGAGTGCTGGGCTTACAGGTACACACATGTTCAACCGCAATCCTTTTCCTCAGGTTTTGGGTATTTGAACACAGGCTGTCATGCATCTACAGCAAACACACTTGCTGAGCCAGCTGTGAGCCAGACTTTCATTTTGTATCCCACGCTGGCCTGGTACTCACTCTCTACCCAAGGCTGGCCTTTCGCTCTCAGGCCTCCTGCTTCAGCCTCCCAAGTGCTAGGATCACAGGCCCTCCTCCACCTTCAGTTTGAGACCTGTTTCTCTCTGTAGCCCTGGCTGTCCTGGAACTTGCTCTGTAGACCAGGCTGGCCTCTGCCTCCCGAGTGCTGGGATTGAAGGCGTGTGCCACCACTGCCAGGCTAGAACCATTCTCCAAGGGAGCATTGGATGACGCAGTCAAAGCCTGTGCTCGATCACCTCGTATTTCCGGAATCCCTCCTACTTTCCTTCTGCTAATCGGGATCTGTCTCCATTCTCTCTTCTGGATCCTGCTCCCAGCTGGCACGAACGTCACAGGGAGGGGACCGGTGGGCACCAGGCAGTATTTGGTTTGCGTCCATTTCTTCCTCCTAGCCTCGAGTCAACTGTCAGGTGAGGGCGCTCCAGGCAAGGAGAAGAGCTTCTCAAGATGCCGGTTGGAAGACAAAGGGGTCAGCACTCCCACTGGCCTTCACCCCTGTGAGTGTAAGTCTCCACACACCCAGTACTAATTCATTCTCTTTGTGGGAAATTATGGCTCCTTTTGAGGAAATTCACCTTTCCTTGAGAGATTCCTTGCTTATTTTTTATAAGGTTATTCTATGTCACCCAGGCTGGTCTGGAACCCACTGTGTAGCCCACACTGGATTGGAACTCGTGACTCTCCTGCCTCAGCATCTTGAGCACTGGGGTTACAAGTGTCCCTGAGGGCTTGTGTCCCTTAAGAGAGCATCACTGGAAAACCTTGACATGTCACTATGGGGTTTGCAATGACTTGCCCCAAGGTGCTAGCACTGTAGAGTATGTTTCAAACTCCCCAAGTCAGCAACAGGCAATAAGATGAAACTTGTTAGCCAGGTGGTGGTGGTGGTGCACGCCTTTAATCCCAGCACTCGGGAGGTAGAGGCAGGTGGATCTCTGTGAGTTTGAGGCTAGCCTGGTCTACAAGTGCTAGTTCCAGGACAAGCACCAAAGCTACACCTGTCTCTGAAAAACAAAACAAACAAACAAAAAAGGAACTTCTTTTAGCTGGGCACGTAGCACACCCCTATAATCCTAGCACTTAGGAGAATGAAGCCGGAAGGTTGCCTTGGTCCTCTAAACTCAAGGCCAGCCTGAGTTACGCAAGATTCCCACCCACACCCCTCAAAAAAGAAGAAGCAATAAAAGAAAATGAAGCTTTAGTAGGTGTGGTGGTGTACTCACGCAGAACACAGGAGGCAGGGGGGTCAAGAGGTCAAGGTCATCTTGACCCACTTAGTGAGTTTAAGAGCAGCCTGGACTACGTGAGAAACTGTCTTTACATAAATAAATGGAAAAAAACCCAATTATGACAATACTTTAATGGGATCCACTAGCACACATGCACCCCTTACCACCCCCCCCCCCCAACCTCTTCTGTATGACGATGAGCTGGTTCTGCTGGGTTTGTTTCAACTCAATTCAAAGCACTTCTCTGATGACTCAAGGGCATCAACAAGGCTGCAAAGAGACAATGGCAGGGTCTTAGGAGGTCACTCTCAAAGCCACAGTTCAGCGTCTAACTGTGGAGACAAGGCGGGCTACACTGGTTAATCTGCAATCACAGATGAGCAGAGCTGGGAGCACGGCCAGCCTCGTGGGCATGTTAGACACACGTGGAATGAGTGAGCTCAGATTTGAGATGCAGCTCAAAGAGCTAGAAAATGACAGTGATCTATTCTCGTCCTCCCGGCTTGATTGTGTTGTACTGACAACCTCAACGGGCATCATGGACCATGAGAAGAAAGATAGAAACTCCCAGGAAGATGCCTGGAGAAACGGCCCAGTGGTTAAGAGCACTAGCTGACCTTCCAAAGGGCCTGAGTTTGATCCCTAACACTCACACGATGGCTCCCAATTGTCTGTTAACTCCAGTTCCAGGGGATCCGATATTCTCCTCTGTCGCCTTGGATACTGCATACGTATGCGGTACACATATCTATGCGGGGAAAATACCCACACACAAGATAAAATGAAAATAAAAAAAACCATACAGGACAAAAAAATTCTGGATTCTTTTTCTAGCGATGTGAAGCATTGCTAGGAAAAATAAAAATGCCTCAGTGAAAGAAAAGAAGGAAGGAAGGGAGGAAGGGATGGACAAGGAAGGAAGGAAGGAAGGAAGGAAGGAAAGGACTAGATGTTTTTACCCACAAGGGATTGGAATAGAAAAGGTATGTATTGATCAAAGACAGAGATAATGGTGAGAATAGGGCAGAGCCCAAAACTAAACATTTATGGGCTGGCGAGAGGGCTCAGCAGGTAAAGGTGCTTGCTGTTAAGCCTGATAACCCGAGTTCCAGCTCTGGGACCCACACGGTGGAAGGACAGCCCTGACTCCAGCAAGCTGTACTCTGACCCCCCCCCCCACATGTGTCCACGACACACAGGCTCAGGTGCACACCTACAACACAAAATCGGTGTGAAAAGATGAAGGTGCTCCTGTGTCAGACGTCTCTAACAGATCGTCTGCGGAGATGCTGGGCTAACGTCTTATCCATCCATCACTCAGCCCAAAATAAAACATGGACCACACTTCCAACATGACAACTGAATTAGAAAAGATAAAACCAGAATGCTAACATGTTGCAATGGAGTTAGATGTTGGTTTAATATATGTAAATGTATTCATGGTCTCCAATAGTTACATAAACATATGCTAGAAAAACATTGGCTGACAGTAGTTTTGATGAAAATAAAAGACCTGATGGTTTTAGATGTTTATGAGTCTTCTGTGATCCATGCTGAGACTCTGTAGCCCGGGCAGCCCTGGTACCATCGGGAAGTCTAGGCTAAGGCATGTGCCGGTCCCTCTGAACCGGGGGCATGCACGTTGCCCTACACTGAATATTGAACCCATCTGCATCTCACTTGCATATGGGAGCTGTTTTTAGAATTCCGAGGGGCACAGCCTGGCAGATGGATCTGGAGACATTTCATCCAGAGAGAACAGGGAGGAGAGAACGCCATGGGCACCATCATCACCACTGTCAACGTTCACTGTGTGTTTATTCGCCGCCAGGCTCTGCGTAAAGCATGTTAATTGTGTAAATGATCACATCGGAACGCTCTAGGGATTATTGTTGTTGCTGTTCAAACACGGCCTGCTGATTAGTGCCTGCGGACCTGAAACACCGGGAGACTGGGCAATGTCCATGGGGGCAGAGCTGCCAGGGAATGGGGCTGGCAGTCAGGCTGGGTGGGCTGTCTCACATCTGGGATCAACAGCAGTATGCTGCCTTCTGCCTGTCTGATAGTCACGCTGAGCAGGTGCCCAGTGGACAGGCACTTTAGGGAGGCTATGTCTAAAGCAGTTTCTTGGGAAGTTGAGCTGCTCTTGCTAGCGGTGTTCAAGTTCAGTGATGCTCTGTCGGGGTTGTCATGGGCTTCTGTGTGTGGTGCAAAGATGAACCAGGTAAGCTTAAAGGGTCGTAGAGCTCTTAGAATTTGAGGTTCTGGCCAGGTGTGATGTTAATATTGATTTCCAACTAAGAGGATCTAGAGTCACCCAAGACACAGACATTATGCAACCCAGGCTGGCCTAAAACTCGAGGGCCTCCTGCCCCAACATCCTGAGTGCACTACTATGCCTGGCACTATTTCTAGTATTTGAAGCTAAATACCACGTGTTACCAAATCAGACCCACTTTTACCTAGTGGAGTATACCAATTAAAACAAAATCATGGGTTTTTCAAAAGAGAAAGTTTATTCAGGGGTTGGAGAGATGCCTCAGTTGTTAAGAGCATTGGACGCTCTTTCAGAGGACCCGGGTTTCCCAGCAACCACCTGGTGGCTCACAACCGCCTGTATCTCAGGTTCCAGGGAATCTTACACCCTCTTCTTGTCTCCTTGGGTACCAGGCACACATGTGGTTCACATACATTCATACAGGCAAACACGCACACATATAAAACAGACATATTTTAAAAGGCAAGTTTATTCAGGAAGTTGACTGTGTGGGAAGATAGGTCTCAAATCTGCCTTTTCAGGACAGGATTTAGGGGGTATTTATACGATAAAGAATCAGGGTGAGCCAAGAATAGTGGCTGTGATCACAGGATTCCAGAGGCTGGGGCAGGAGGATTTCCATGAGTATCAGCCTACCCAGGGCTGTAGTTTCACACACACACACACGCACACGCACACGCACACAACGCACACACGCACGCACACACGCACACGCGCACACATACACACACGCACACACACACGCACGCACACACGCACGCACACACATACACACACACGCACGCACACACACGCACGCACACACACACGCGCGCGCACACACACACTGTGCGCGCACGCATGCACGCACACACACGCACGCACGCACGCGCACACACGCACGCACGCACACACGCACACACACATGCACACACACACACGCACACACGCACGCACACACACACACAGGTCTGAGGTGTGGGGAAAGGTGCTGAGGGTCAGAGGTATAGCAGCTAGCAGGCTACATGTATGTATCCAGTCTTCAGGCTCCTCACATGCTTAGAACATGGCAGTATAGCTGTGTGTGGCGGTGCACACCTTTGATCCCGGTAGAGGAAGGTAGCTCTCTGTGAGTTCAAGGCCAGCCTGGTCTACTGAGCAAGTTCTAGGTCAGACAGGGCTATATAGTGAGACTTTGTCAAAAACAAAAACAAAGCAAAGCATGGTGATATTCTTGGCCCTTTGATGACATCCATCCCACATTTTTTCAGCCCAAAGGAAGAGCCAGTGTTTTCAACAAAAACAGCTTTGGAACCCCTAAAGAGCAGCCAAGGTAATGATACCATCATGACCCTGGTGTCAGAGGCACCCCTACAGCCTAGCTGATCAGAGACTAATGGTCCATTGCCATCTGTGTGATCGCCATGATCCAATTCATGATTGTTAAAGCCTATTGAAGTAACTAACAGCAAGCTCAGCTGGAGGGTTTATTCAGATTTCTCCTAGTTGTTCATGGAGGGGTTAACCGGTTTAATTATGTTTATTTTGTGTATGTCCAGGTGCAAGTGTGTGTGTCTGCAAACATGTGCACCTCTGCATATG
>JABTXL010001457.1:1328051-1365868 GCA_025134845.1 Neodon shergylaensis
ATATGATGTGTGCACCTCTGCATATGATGTGTGCACCTCTGCATATGTGTGGACGTCCATGTGGAACCTTAAGTGTGGCTCCTCAAATGTCATCCACCTTACATTTCAAAACATTTTTATTCCTTTGTGTGTGTGTGTGTGTGGTTGTGTATGTAACATGGCACATGTGTGTGGTTATGCACCCGACATGGCATACGTGTGGAGATCCAAGGACAGCTTGTAGCCTGTCCTCTCCTTCAGCCATGTGGGTCCTGGGATCAAACTTAGGTCATCAGACCTGCAACACATATGCCTTTACCTACTGCATCCCCTCACTGGCCCAGATCATTTTTTGAGACAGGGTCTCTTGTTGGCCTAGAGCTTACCCACTAGGCTGACTGGCTACAGAGCACCAGGGATCTGCCTGTTTCTGCCCTCTGGCATTGGGATTACAAATATGCAACATCATTATCCCCCCCATACAACTTGGGTCCTAGGGCTTGAACTCAGGTCCTCATACTTGTGTGTCCAACACTTTACTGACAGCCATCTCCCAGGCCCAACAGTTTTAATGTACAGTTTCCCTTCCCTTCATAGGCAACACAAGTACTTCCTCAGTCCTTCGCGTAAGATTGGAGATACTCTTCTCTGTGTTTTTGGACAGTTATGTGATAGTCTCCTAGTGGTAGGTGATAGTTCACCCTCTGGCTGAAACTTGGGTTTTTCAGAGTAAGTCTCCTCTTCCTGGTTTTATGTTTTAGTTTAGTTTTTCATAGCTTTGATGAGACACCTGAAGGAAAGACTTATGGGAGATCAGTAATGGCTCATGGTTTCGGAGGGGTCACTGTGTGGTCACTTGGCCCCATGTACTTGGGAACATTGTGGTATCAGGAGCATGTGGCAGAGAAGATTCTTTACCTCACACAGAAAGGGAGATAACAAGGGAGCAAGGACCCAGGGGTCAACTTAACACAAACTAAAGTCAGTTGAGAGGAGGGCACAGAGAACCTTGATTAAGAAAATGCCACCATAAGATCAACTCTCAGCAAGTCTATAGGGCTACTTCTGGGTTGGTGGGGGAGGGCCCAGCCATGGTAGGTGGTGCCATCCCTGGGCTAGTGGACTTGAGTTCTGTAAAAAAGCAGACTAACAAGCCATGAAGAACAATCCAGCAAGCAATGCCCTTCCACTCCAGGGCCTCTGCATCAGCTCCTGCCTCCAGGTTCCTGCCCTATTTGAATCCCTTCCTTGACATCCTTCAGTGATGCACTGGAAGTGTGAGCTGAAATAAACCCTTTCCTCCCCAAGGTGTCTTGGTCATAGTGTTCCATCACAGCCAGAGGTACCCTAACTAAGACAACACACATACAATAAAATAGAACAAAAGGCCGCTCCGTGCTGTTCTCTGAGGGTGACTAATTGCACAAGAAGAAACCCTGTGATTTGTGTTAGGAAAGCAAAATCTGAAGGGGCTGCGGGCTGAATCTGTTAGTCATCCTCACAGCCCACGAACTCTGCATCCTGGGAAACCAAGATGTGAGTCCAGCTTGACGGTTCCTACTTGGAGAGGGAGGAGGGGACTTAAGACAATGGGGGGGCAGGCTGTGGGGGTGGAGGCGGGAGGGGGAAGTGGGAGGTGACAGAGGGGGAGGGGTGGCAGTGTAGGCTGCTCAGCAGCAGGAAGAGCCCTGAAACTAGCAATCTGGCAAAGTCACCATGAGAAAGTGTTTCAGGATGACAAGAAGACTAAAGAGATTTTCGGGAAGATATTAAGTTACGATTTCCAGAGTTTGTCTGTGAAAGTGGGTGGGTGGTGTTAATCCCGGAGCTGCGGTGAGAAAGGTCGCTGACCCAAATCACAGCCAAATTAATCAGAGCAGGCTTTATTCAAGTACACAGGCGGTCTGTCTCCCCCAGGACAGGGTTCAAGAATCAGCACTGGACATAGGGAATATAAGATTCATATGTCTCCATGGATCTAATCTACATGGGAAGAAGAAAAAGACAAGATCTCCTGAGTAAATTGGGAACAGGGGGATCTTGGGAGAGGGTTGAAGGGTAGGGGAGAGGCAGGGAGGGGAGCAGAGAAAAATGTAGAGCTCAATAAAAATCAATAAAAATAAAGATTTGTATGTCTCAGGAGTAAGGGGCTTCTAAATGAGGGATTTGGCAGGAAAATAAGGGGTCACAAAAACACAAGCCTGATAAATTGGTCATAAAGTCTTCTGAAACAAAGGCGTGGTTGCCATTTCCTGGAACAGGCAGCACAGACCCACTTGTAGATAAGGTTACAGGTGGAACACAGCCCCGTCCTTGAGAAACAGGTTCAGTCTCGAACAGGAATGAGCCTAGTTTGTCTTTACCGTAAGACGGCTTTTAAGCCCAACGTGGAAGGTTTTTCAGTGGGTTGAACTGTAGCACACCACGGAAGCTTTACCTCCTAAATGTTCCAGTCCCTTCCAAACACCACCACTAGCTGGGAATCAAGGGTAGTGAAAGATTTCACTTTCGACTCACAGCATAGGGTCTCAGTCTACGGTTCAGACTGGTCTGGAACTCACAGTGTAAGCACAGGCTGTCCTAAAACTCATGGCAATCCTCCTGCCTCAACTTCACCAGTGCCAGGGATAAAAGGCATGAGCCACCAGATCTGGTCTTCAGTGTGAACTTCTTGAGAAAAGTCTGTTTTACACACACACGCACACACCTGACAAATTAGAATAATGGTGTTATTACTTCAAGAAATCAGCGCTCAGGTTTCCCTCATTTCTGCTCGGGTGCCGTGAGTACTAATTAGTCCCCAAACGCTTCCCGTGGCTTCTGCCGACCAGTCAGCAGATTGCTTCCCTCTAAATAAGAACACCAGTCCAACGCGATAAAAGCAATTCTCGAGCCCGTGGCTTGAGGGGAGGAGAGGAACTTATTCAGCTCTCTGGTGGAATGCATTTCCTCACGTTCTGGTTCTTTTTCGAAGGTTTTGCTTTATTGCACTTGGGAAAACGCTGTTTCCAAGGAGAACTACACGAGGCACATCTGAAACGTGAGGGAAAAGGGATGCACCCCCAGGGCGGAAACTAAGAGAAGCGGCAGGGTCTGAGCTCCATGGACACCGAACACCCGAACACATCTCCCCCAAGGATGTTTCTAGGGGAACTGAACAAGGCCCCACCAGGTTGTGTAAACAGAATCAGGAGTGGGTGGGGGAGCTTGCAGGCAAGCTCGGAGAGGATTTACATTTCCACGCTGTCAAGGCCTTAGCTCCTTCTTTTAAACCCCAGTGAGTGTGTCATGGGTCCAGCGTGGTGAGAACCCTGACATGGTGGGCAGTGACACACCACGAGGCAGCAGGAAAAGACGCAACTCTGAGGCTGCCTGTCTGCCAGGACACGCTAGACTCATTGATTACGCCAACCCCTTTCTGCTTTCTAGAACCTCACTGGGAAAGGCTGGATCCATCTGTGCCACGAAACAGTGCAGAAGCCTTTTCTGGTGGCTGCAGGGCAGCTCCCCAAACACACAGTCTGAGAGGTCCATGGGACTTCAACTAGACACAGCCTCTTTGAACGTTGGCTTCTTGTTTCTTGACTTTGGCTACGTTTTCTTTTGTTTGGTACAGGATCCCATGCAGCCCAGGATGGCCTCCAATCCTCTGTGTAACTGAAGATGACTTTGAGCTCCTGACCCTTCTGCTTCAACCTCCCAAGTGTTGGTATTATAGGCAGGTGCCACTACTCTTGGCCGTAGATGCCAATTAAAAATTAATGTGCTGGGTCAGAGAGATGGCTCAGTGGGTAAAAGTGGTGGCCAAACAAATCGGGTGACCCAACTTCAGTCCCTGGATCCCATGGTGGGAAGAGAAAGCGGCCCCTCTGACTGCACACCGGTTCTGAACCTGTTGGTCTATGGGACCCACAGAGCTGTGTGCTCTCCTGCTTATGGGCACTGCCTCTGCCAGACAGAACCTACCAGGGCTGAATACAGGGTTGTTCTTTCCCTCTCCAAACCTGTTTCTTCCCCAAGCCCTCCTCCTTTTAGTATTTTATTTTGTTTTAAAGACATGGTTGCCACGGACCGGCTCAGGGGAGCCACTCAGACCGTGGGAGAAGCAGGGTCTTGGTAACAGGAAGGCACAAGTTCTGCGAATGATAGACAGACACAACACACAAGAGAGTGGTTGGAATCTGCTGCGATTTTACTGAATTCATGTTTTCATTATATAGTATTCAAACAAAGAACAAATCAGAAGGTCATGTGTCATTGGTTGGCACAGTATGAAAGCTTCTTTTAGTCACAACAGCAATATTTAAGAAAAATATATTATCAGGAACAGGTGTTAGACATAAAGCATCCTTAGAAGAGGAAATCTTGTCCTTGGGACTGTAAACCTCAGACAAGTGGTTTCATCTTATGAATAGAAAGTTTCTGTCTCATTATCGCTATCATGGCCCTTCCCCTTCCTAACCCTTTATTTCGTCTAGTGACCAAATATACCTAATCAGTTCTCTGCACCTGTTGAACTATACTTTTTAGTACCTTCTTATGCAGCAGACATCATGGGGGTTGGGATCTAGCAAGCCTATCCATAAAGTTCAAAGTATAATATAATATAATGTTGTCCATCAACATTAACCCATCTATTCCCTTGCTCATCATACATCCTGTGTATGACAAAGGTTCTGCTGTAGTCTTATACATTCCCATACTGTGCTTTCCTATCCCAGAGCTGTTTCTGAAGAGAATGATCCTTGTCTTGTATATATATATATATAGAATATCATTATTATAAAAGAGATTGTGCAAAGCTCATATCCCGCATAGCCAGCTAATCGTGAAACCCGTCTATGCCTCAGCTGTGGCTAATACCAGGCTGTCTGCCATTGACCTCCAGGAAGCCTAGTCCCATGGGACACGTAGCTCCCGTCCGGCATAATGACATATGTCATGTCACACAGACGACACTGGAGTTGGTGTGGCACATGGTCTTTTTTTGTTTGTTTTTGTTTTATTATGTAGCTCAAACTGTTCTCAAATTTGTAGCAATCCTCCTGCCTCAGATTTCCCAGTGTTAGAATCACAGAGGTGCGCCACCATGCCCAGCTATCTCCCCTTTCCTTTTCGTTGTCATTGTTAACTGTTTCACAGTCTCCTAGAATTTGCAGTGCAGCCCAGACTGGCTTAGAACACACAGCAATCCTCCTGTCTCAACCCCCTACATTCAGGAGTTGCAGGAGCGTACCACCATCCCTAGCTCCTCCTCTTCAGAAAGTAGATCAAGCTGATGTCCTCTCTTTCTCATCCCTTACACAGGATGCTAAATATCTCTTCACGGCAGTGGCTTGCAGCTTGGCAAAACAGAGTCACCTAAGGAGATGTTCAGACATACAATGAGCTCCGCTCCCAGGAACTCTGATGTAACTGGACTGTGTGGGGCCACGGCAGGAACAGTTTTCCAAGTCACATGCTCAAAGCCAGGGGTCCTGGGCACCCGAGCCATACTTCTCCTGAGAAGCCAATCTGATCAGTGGGTCTGGGATTGGGAGACACACACCTCAGCCGCAGGTTCAGGGGCCCATGATACACAAAATCAGGCATTGAGAGAAATATCTGATGCCATATTTTAAAAGTTGAAAAACCACTGAAAAAAAAAGTCCTTAATAAATAACATGTCAAATTTTAATAAAAATCAGCTTTTGTGGTTTGGCTGCCTTCAGATTTCATGCTATTTCACAAGAGAACCAATTAGGCTCCAATTTCCAGCCTGTGTGTGCCTGTGTCCCTCTGGGTCCCTCTTACAGGCTTATGAAGACTGAGTTCCTCTTACGTGTAGCATGAACTACAATTTATGCTACACTTACGGGTTTATGAAGCCTGACAGCAGTGAGCAAACAGAGCAATAAGGGATTTGTAGGTTTTTGTTTTTTTTGTTTTTTTTGTTTTTTTTTTCCGGAGATGTTTTAAAGATGTGTTTTAGTTTGTGTGTAAATCTTTGTCAATGTACACACACAAGTGTGAGCGGCACACCTGCCCCCCCCCCACATACACACAGGTCAGAAGAGGGTGTTGGGTCCCAGGGATTTAGAGTTGCTGTCTTTTGTGTCCTGCCCAGTTTTATTAGTGTGGAGCCTGAGCGCTGGGACGGGAACTCTGGTCTTCATGATCGCTCAGCGAGCAGTCCTCACGACTGAGCCTTCTCGCGGTTTTGTTTTTGTTTTAAAAACATAATTTCACACTGCTGGGGCTTTGGCCTGCCTGGAGCCCATTATGTAGCTTAGTTTGGCTTCAAACTTTCCTGAACCTCTTGTCTCAGCCTCCCAAATTCTAAGATTACAGCACGAGCCATTATACCCATCAATGGGAGCCTTTTAATTAACTTTTTCCTCTTAGGACCAAATCTGGAAAGTTTGAATTTGTGAACAAAGAGGTCCTGTTTTTCTTTGCCTTGGACTGTGGTTGCTTTGGAGGCATGGGTCCCTTGCCAGGAGTCTCCTCTCATCTGCCATAGTCAAATGATTTCTTTCAGGACGAAAGCCTCATGTGCACACTTAGCTGGTGTCTGGACCCTTCTCTTATTGCTGTTCTCTTGGTGAGTGTCTGCTTGAGAAAGTTGAGCCAGCATCGAGCTGATGTTTTTTATTTATTTTTGTTTTTCAAGACAGGGGTTTCTCTGGCTGTCCTGGAACTTGCTCTGTAGACTAGGCTGGCCTCGAACTTACAGAGATCGGCAACTGAACATCTCTGCATCCCTGAGAGAGTCACCTCAATGTCTCCTGAATATGTCAGTTCTGAGGTATCTCATAGAGCACAACTTAATTTTAGATACCGTATCCTTGAAGAGTGGCAAACAGGGTTACTTGTGAGAGACCAGAGCTGAACATCGGGCTGGCCCGTTAAGATGCTTTGAACTACTCTGAAAAAAGGACTTAAGCTTTATGTACTTGATAATGCAGGTACCCCAGAGGCCGGAGGTGTGTACTTGATAATGTGTGCCAATGCAGGTACCCCAGAGGCTGGAGGTGTGTGGGATCCCCTTCGGCTGGAGTTACGTGTGGTTGTGAGCCGAAGTGGGAACTGGGAATCTAATCTGGGTCCTCTGTGAGAGCAGGAAGCACTCTTAACCACCGAGCCCTCTCTCCAGCCCCTTGGGCTTATTCTTAAGAGAATTATTAGCCCCCAAATATCTTTGTCTCCTTCTGCCATATATGCCCCACCCACTCCATGTGCACTGTGGTTACACACACACACACACACACACACACACACACACACACACACACACAGCCTTTGTTATTTTTCACTGCGTCATCACACAGACACTCAGTGCTCTCAGGGGAACACACCTAAGTCGCTAACACAGAAATAAAGACATGGGGAGACCTTACAGAGGGCAAGGACTGGCCTAGCAGCCAGGAAGGCTGGCCTACCACTAGTGACTCCTGAGTGGTCATCCCATCTCGTTGAAGTTCTGCTTTTCCTTCTCCAAGGCTATATTTGACCCCCAAGGACATTTTGGGTACACGTCTCTGACGTTAGTCCTCTTGTGCCTGTTATACAGAAGAAATTTGGGACAGGTGAAACCACAGGGATGGAGGTGGTGCTAGACACAAAGACAGGACAATTAGTAAGAGGCACCAGCTCATCAAAGACGGCGAGGCAGCAGACGGCCTTTCATGGTCACCGCTTGGTGCGCTTTATGAGCATCAGCTGCTAATGGCATATGAAAGCCGGGCTGCTGCTCCATTATCCCTGCTGTCCCTGGGTGGCAACTCTGTGGGAGGTCACCTGCCGGACGGCCCCTGGGAACGTCCACGGTGTGTATGCTGTCCAGGGTTGTGGCCTGAGGATTATGCTACCATTTTACAGAAGAGTCTAGGTCCATCAGCGTTTGGACTCTCTGCTTCCCTCCTTCTCTCTCTCTCTCTCTCTCTCTCTCTCTCTCTCTCTCTCTCTCTCTCTCTCTCTCTCTCAACAGGTCCCCGTCATGTGGCCCTGGCAGTCCTAGAACTCCATATGTAGATGAGGCTACCGTCAAATTCCATACTTCGGTCCTTTTTAATAAAAATTACATTTATTTACTTGTGTGCGTATGTGTGTGGGGCATATGGGTGTGTGCATGCCACAGTAAGTGTGTGGAGTTGATTCTTTCCTTCCTCCTGATGGTTCCTTGGGGGCACTTGAGCGCAGGATATTAGACTGGAAGTAAGTTTCTTTACCTGTTGAGCCATCTCCCCCATCTGCTGCCTGCTATCCCTCCCTCCCTCCCTCCCTCCCTCCCTCCCTCCCTCCCTCCCTCCCTCCCTTCCTCCCTCTCTCCCTCCCTCTATTCTTCAGGTTATTTAGACAGCACTGGAGATGGGAACCAAGGCTTTGTGCTTGCTGGGCAATTATTCTACCATTGTACTATTTCCTCAATGTTTTTTGTGTTTTGTTTTGCTTTTTTGAGTCGGAGTCTCTCTGTGTAGCTCTGACTGTCCTGGAACTAGCTCTTATTGACCAGGCTGGCCTTGAACTCACAGAGATGCGCTTGTCTCTGCTTCCTGAGTGCTGGGATTAAAGGCATGAGCCACCACCACTGGGCTAAATTTTTTTTATATGTGGTACTGGGAATTGAACCCAGGGCCTCATGCATTCCAAGCGAGTACTCTATCACGGAGCGACACCCTCAGCATTTCTCCTCAGTCTTTTAAAGGTTTCCTTATGGAAAGTGGAGAAACATTTTCCACCCTCGAGGATGTCATTATGAAAACAGAACCTTACCTAGGAAATAATAAGTGTTGTCCAGGAGGTAGAGATATTTGGATTCCCTCTCTCCATTTCTGACAGACATAAAATGGTGTAGACATAAATAGCAAACAATAGAATATCTCTTAAAATATTCAGAATGGGGCCCACAAGATGGCTCAGTGGTAAAGGGACCTGCTCCATAGTTAAATAAATGCAGAAGACACAGTAAAGTAGGGAGGCAGCAAGACTGTAATTGTGCGGGCTAGGGTAATCTTCAGAGAATGGGTCCAGAAGGGTTAGTAAGGGCAAGGAAGCAGAGAGGAAGGACAGGGCGGATACTGCATGGACAGTGTTTCCAGAGAGTTCTCCTAGGCCCATTAGGGTTATGTTGAGCAGGACACAGGCTTCTGGGTTGTCCTTCTTCTGTTTCTGGTAGCTCTATAATCCCGCATCTTGCTGTGGGCTGAGTGTAGCTCGTGGGATGAGATACTCCTGACTGGGATCAACAGTCTGGAAAGGAACGGATGTCATTAGCAACTTTCCGAGCCAAATAGTGTCCTTTCACTATCATTTAGTTCGCTAGTTAAAAAAAAGAAAGCAAACCTTACAATAAAATTGTCCTGGTTTTATTCCCGTTGCTATGGTAAAATGACCTCATAGAGAGCAACTCAGGTGATAAGGGGTTGATTTTCGCTTATTCCAGGTTCTAGTCAAGACGCTGGGAACTCGAGACCAGCTAGTCACATCATTCCCCATTCGAAGGCAGAGAGAAAGGAACGCATGCTCACTTTGCCTGCTAGCTTCTCTCTATATGATTCTTATTTCTCCTCCTATATGATCCAGGATCCTCTGTCTAGGGAGCGGCTCTACCCTCAATGGTTCGGATCTTCCCATACTATGTAAAGTAACTACGACAAGCCTCTACTGATATGGCCACAGGTCAAGCTAATGTAGACAGTTCCTCCTTGAGGTTCTTTTCCCAGGTAATTCTAAGCTGTGGAAAGTTGACACTGGAAACCATCACACAAACCTATTTATGTCGGGTTCCACTGTTGGTCATTAATAAGATTTTTTTTTTTGCAAAGTCATGGAATAGTTGATTCCTAGAATTTGAAAATGCATCCAAGAAACTCTACAGGATAGATAAAAAACAATTTTCCTTGTTATACAAAAGCTCCCCATCCCCACTCCTTTCTGCCAGGGTTAATCAGAGCAATCGACATGTGGCTATGTCCTGGTCTAAGTGCCATTCAGGGAGACACAGATTCTCCGCTCCAGATGGGACAGCTGAGCTTAACTGGCTGCCTCATAAAGCAGACAAGCAATGTGAGGGCGACTTTCCCTCCTGGGCGTCAGCTGCTTGTGGTCCCCACAAAGCAAGAGATTTTCCCCAGCGGGGTATTTTTGAGTTTTCAGCATCTGCCTGTGAGCCATGGCAGCTCGACGTGCCACGAGGTGACGTGCGATGTCCAATCGACTCAGGAGAACTCCCTCTGTTTTTGCCCGAAAGGATTAAAATTGGTTCATCCATCTGGGCTTCCAGATGGTGACGAGACCCAGCCCTGTTGTCAGGATGGCCTGAGCTGTCGGGGCTAGAGAGTGGTTAACGGGGGAAATTGAGGGCGCAGGGGGATAGATTTAGATGGCCCGTGCTAAAGCCAGACTCAACACTCATGCGGATTTACAGCCCTCCGTCCTAGCTTAGCCAGTCCCCTCTACATCATCCAGATCTCCATACATTGCTTGATCCTTCCTGGGAAAAAATACACTGAGGTGGTGGTGTGGAGGGAGACTCTCGGCGTTTAAACCTAGGGTCTCTCCTGGGCCAGTTGGCGTAACTTGAGACTGCCCTGCCCTGCCTGTCCTCCCTTGGACCAATAAAGTCACTGGACACACATCCTGTAGACTCCAAGGAAAGTGTTTGCCGTGTCTTCCTGAGCGAGTGAGTCGAGCATGTTTACCTGCAGCTGAATGGGAGTACCATGTGCAGTTAGAGCTACATCCTCCTCAGCTCCGTCACTGTCTCGGGCTGAAAGCCAAAGGAGGGAGGGGCCGTGTTAGTGTCGGACTCACCAGGACTGGGAGGTCACTCAGTGGCTCGCAGATTGGTTCTTGGTGCTTTAAGGACTACTTGGTTGTGGCAGCAATAGAACAAAAACCCAATGGGTTTGCTCTTCCATTCATCTGTTATTCCCTCATCTGCTGATTTAACGCAAGGTGTCGTGTGGCCCAGGCTGTCTTCAAACTCAGTGTGAAGCTGACACTACCTTTGAACTCTGGATGCTCCTCCCTCCAGCTCTCAAACACGGGGTGACAGGCGTGCACCTCCATATCCAGCGCTTGAAGGATCCGATTTAAGAGAATCTTTTAAACGTTTATGAGGAAGGCTGTACACGGTTAGAGCATGCATGTTCAGGAGAAGCACACGCATATGTGGTAACAGCAAAGGCAGGAGAGATGTCATAACTTTCCTGAAAATGGTTCAACGCTGGGCTGGGCTGGAATGTTCTCTGACTTGGACTTAACAGTGACCCCTGGGGTCATAGGCTTTCAATCGTCCCTGCAGGCTGACTTCTCCACGAGTTGGATTCATTTTTATTGTTGCTGTTTGAAAAGGGACTTTACTCTGTAGCCCAGGTTGGTTTAGAACTTCCTGTATAATCTAGACTGGCCTCAGACTTTTGGTGATCCTCCTGCCTCAGCCTCCTGAGTGTTGGATTTTTAGTAGTGTGTTACCATGTCCAACTTAACTGGATTCAAATTTTAAAACTGGAAATAATAATAATAACAATAATAATAAATTATTTCCAGGGTTTTCCCAACATTGGAACACCCTGAGTTTGATTCCCAGTACCACAAAAATGAGCACCTAGGGGCACACACATGTACACATGTGTATTCACACACACACACACACACACACACAGAATTCCTTAGAGAAATACTATATTGTCATAGAATCAGCACATAGACCGTTGTTTGTTTAGTGACAGTCTTGTCAACCAGGCGGCAAACTCTATGAAGTCAGGAACTTCTGTCTCTCAGGCCCAGCGCCTGCTCCATACATGCTTGTGTGTTTGGGTGTTCACGTGCTTGTGTGTTTGGGTGTTAATGGACACAGCTTTGCCAGTGGTGGCCACACTTCGAGGCTGCAGTGCTGGTGACTGGACCCTGGAGAAGATTGGCTTGTGACCCCCATCTGTGTTACTTCCCTGCCCTCTCCTGTCTGTCAAGTTCCTAAACCTTTTGTTCATGTTGCTTCCTGGTGGAAACCAAAGGAAAACTTGGAAGGTCTTGACAGCAAGTCTGTTCCACAGGTTCTTGAGGATGCAAACAGCTGATGTCTATGCAGGTCCCTGAGGTTGGGACGTAAGGAAAGAGTGTGTGAGCTACACTTTGTATATTATTGATGGTGGTGTGGTTATGCCTGCCCCTGACAGCTTCCTCCTACTGGCGTTTTCTAGAGGGGATGAATCCTGTGATGTAGGAAATGCATGTCTACCCTTCAGCATAGGAGAAACTGAGTCCTTGGTTTAGCTTTTGTAATATAATGGGATGCCTTTGCACGCTGTCCCATGGCAACAAATTTCATCCTAACATTCTCATTAGACAGGGTCAGAAGTTAGAATAACCCGATGCACCCATTTCTAGTTACTTTTCACAAATTTATGAAAGTGCTGGTATTCTACATAAAACCCCTGGCCACCTCATGTTGTAGAGTGGGACTTGGCATCTGCCTTTGGAAGGAGCAGAGCGTGACATCATCTTTATTTAAATATGAAGAGCCCGAGGCTCCTAGAGGCCAGGGGCCTCACTGGTTAGGAAGCCCAAGTTTCTCCAGGCCAGGGCTGTGAGCATCCATCTGCAGGTGACACGCACCGCTGTCCCAGCTACCGGGTTATGCTTCTGCTCCAGTCTTTGTGGGTCTCATCCTAGCCTTATCCAATGTTAGACCCGACAAATTCTGTCCACGGTTCACCGTCTTTCCCTGTTCTGTGCTGGTTCCCCTGTTTCTGTCTCTCTCCCCTCTTCCTGGTCTATAACTACTTTTTAAGAAGAGTTGTATTCTTAATTTATTATGCACTTGTGTGTTTGAGCTATGAGTGTAGGTGCCTTCTGAGGCCAGCAGAAGGCATCAATTATTTATCTGACAGGGGTGCTGGGAATTGAACCTCGATCCTCTGCAAGAGTACCATTTGCTCTTAAGAGCTGAGCCATCGCCCAGTGATGGAAACTCCCAGTGATCTATGAAGGTGACCCTAGTTAAGAAAGACTCCTGGTAATACGGGATACAGAGCCTAAACAAGCCACCTTCTGTAACCAGGCAAGGCTTCCAGTGGAGGGGTTGGGACCCCAACCCAGCCACAAATCTTTTGACCTACAGTTTGCCCTGCCTACAAGATGTCAGGTGGTGCAGAAATAATGGAAGTGACCAAGCAATGACTGATCTAGCTTGAGACGCATACTATAAGAGGGAGTTCACCCTTGAGGGCCAGGACTCCAGACACAATGGCCCAGAGACCCAGGATAGAGCAGCAAACAATAATAATAACAATAATAATAATGATGATGGTGGTGAGGATGAAAAAGAGCTGAGCTATCTGTAGCCCTCACCTATAACTACTTAAAGAGTGCGGTGTGTTTTGTTTTTGTTTTGTTATTGTTTTGCTCTTTTTAAATAGTGCTGGGTTGAACATGGGTCCCCGTCTCAAGCTAGACAACACTCTACCACTGAGCTATAACCTCAACATTTCACCCTTAAAATTGTTTCATTTATTACTTTGTGTGTGTCAGGGGGTACATGTGAGTGTGTGCTACGGCACAAGTGTGGATGTCAGAGGACAACTTAGATGCGGTCAGCTTTCTCCTCTTACCAAGCAGTTCTGGGGCTGCACTCAAGTGGTCAGGCTTGGCAGCCAGAGGCTTCACCCACTGAGCCATCTCATCAGCTCCTTAGGCGTATTCTTAAGTGGTACATTGAGGAGGACCACACAACGTTTCCACATGTACATACATCGCACAGTGTTTAAATCGAGGGCAACACATTTCCTTAGCCATGTCTTTATGAGGAAAACCTTTCAAATTCTTCTTTTCTAGATTAAAAACAAACCAGATAACACACAGTACACCTTACTGTGTAGCAGCAGGCCAGAATTTCTTGGCCCTCCCTAACTCTAAGGTAGCACTCATTCAATGACCTTCCCCTGTGTCTCCCCGCCCACTAGACTCCCACCCGGGTAGAACCTTTCTACTTGCCACGGGTGGGAAATTTCTCTCTCTTTTTAAGATTCTGGTAACATCTTAGTGTGACAGGAAAGAAAAACAAGATTCCTGTAAAAGAGCAAGCAAAAATTTTCACCTGGGTCCATTGCACTGGCTTTTCCTTGAGAAAGTAGGTACACTTTGAAGAAAAAAGTGGGGACTTGTGAGATGGCTCAGTGGGTAAAGACAATTGCCATGAAAGTCTGCCAACCTGGGTTTGGTCCCAGCTCCTTCTATGGAAGGAGAGGAAGCAACTCCTGAAAGTTGTATACACACACACACACACACACACACACACACACACACAGTAAAGAAATAAATAAAATTCAAAACAACAAAATAAAGAATTATTGAAAAGGAAAACCCCAACAAAAGCTGATATGTCTAGGGAAGCCCAAAGGGTCTTATGTTTGCTTTCTCATGGCTCACTCATTTTTTACTCATTGAGCCATTTTTCGCTCTGTCGAGCTCATCACTCATCTTCATCTTAAGACCTTAGAGAGCGATCACACTAATGATCCCTTCAGCACTGTACAGAAAACTGCCCGCCACACCTTGAGTCCTTTGAAGACAGGCAGGTCTTGCTTTTAGCAAACCTGAGATGAACAATATTCTACTTAATCTACAATGGATAAAGCGGGTAACAATTAGAGGGGGGACTGTCTTGTCCCCAGAAGATCTATAACTGATGTCCTAATGTGTTTATGATCTCTTCAAGTCCTCGGTGTGAACAACTGGTTTAGTTAAGTGGCCATTGATTTGGGCTGGCAGAGGGGAGATAGCTATAACTTAAGAGAACAATTATTCTGAACTCCACTAACTTCAAATAGAAAGCAACATAGCCCACCAACTAATCAAAGAGGCATCTGTTAAAATATCGTCACCCCAGATACATATAAATGAGTTGATTAAGCACAAGCATAATTCATAAATGACTTCTTCACTCATACATTTTAATTCCTTCAATTATACGCTCACATTTTTTGCACTATTCTTGGATATCTTTATGACGACATTCCCAGCGCCTGACAATATGTTGAGCTTGTGAAATATTAATCAAATGCTGTGAGAATATATAGTAGATACATTTGTGGTTCAAGTGAAGCTGAGTGTGAGTGTGGGGCGTGTGAGTGCAATCCTAGTACTAGCGAGACAGAAGTAGGAGGGTCAGGAGTTCAAGGCTAGCCTGAGCGATGTGAGACCTTAACTCAAAAAAAAAAAAAAAAGCAAAAAAGCCTTATGAAGAACAACTGGTTTGAAAATTCTGTCAATATACAGCTGTATGTGTGCATGCTCAAGTATGTGAGTGTGCATGCGTGTGTGTGTGTTTGTGTGTGTGTTTGTGTGTGTGTGTGCCTGTGTGGGGAGGCCTGAGGTCAACCTTGGGTGTTGTTCTGTAGACACTATTCACTATGGTAATTTGTACATGCGTATGGCGTGTGTGCACGTATACTTGTGAACATGCATGCACACACAATAGGGCTTAGAAGTTGATGGCGAGTATCTTCTAGATCACCCCTCCCCCTTTACATATTACATACTTGAACTCAGGGTTTCCAATTTGGCTAACCACTCTAACCTGTTTGCTCTGGAAATCTCCTGTCTGTCTCTGCCTAGTGAAGGCTGGCATAACAAGGCTGCCATGTTTGCCTGGCATTTTTACGGATGCCGGGATCTGAACTGGGGTTCTTATACTTCTGAGACCGTGCTTTACCTACTGAGTCATCTCCCCAGCTCTGTCCATCATGCTGTGAAGAGACAGGGTCTCGCATGGGCTAGGTTGGCTGGACAGGGAGCCACAGGGACCTGCCTGCCTCTACGTGCGGAGCACTGGAATAAAGAACGCGCGCCACCACATCTGGGTTTTTTACGTGGGTTCTGGGCATCAAATTCAGGCCTCTTGTTTGCACAGTAAGGCCTTCACTGACTGAGCTATTTATCCAGTTCTTAAGGAGCACATTGACAGTATAAGGAAATCTGCCCGTCTGCGCTATGTCCGGTAATGACATGCCTGATTGCGTTTGCATCCAGATGTTGTTGTCTGGCATGCTCTAGAATTAAGTCCATAAGCTACTTCAGAGCGACTTTAAAGCCTAATCTTTGCAAAGCCTTCCAGGAACTGGATGGAGTCTTTAATCCCTCTTGCTGATCGGTTTCAGCAAATCCCTTGCCATCTCTTATCTTCCCATTCAGTAGCAATCCTTCATGTGTTGGTTCAAGTTCATTTTACCCCGTTTTTTTAGTTGGAGATGGAAACCAGTAGGACAACTGCCTCCCGCAGAGATGTCTTTGCACTCGTGAAATTCTCTGCTAATCACCCCTTGACTCCTCTTCTCGCAGCTGCATAATTCTGGTTTTATAAACCCAGCGGTAAATCAAGTAACAATGCCATTGGAGCCTGGGTGGCAAGCAGCGTGAGTCAGAAGAGTCACAGGGCCACTGTGTGCCTCACGGACCTGAACAAAATGCCATGTTTCAGGATAGAATTGAGACAGAGCCTGGATCGGCTATGAGAAAGGCGCATAAAACTTAAAACTACCAACTCAGTTTTACTGTGCTAACCTTTGCACACAGGTGTGACGCTAAAGCCCTTTAATCAGCCCTGTGGTTTTCCACAGAACCTCCCCGAGTGCCCCACACGGCTCGTCTCATTAGTGGGTCCCAGACCTGTGCTGAGGCTGGAGCTGGACTGATGCCGAGAACAAGGGCATGGCTATTCTCACCAGCCACACGTCTGCTTAGTCACACTGTGATTATTACTTCAATAGACAAGCTTGTAGGCCAAGGAGATTTGCTTTCCAGCTAGCTCCACGGGCGCCATGATCACGCTTGTGGTTTCCCAGCTGCTGGCTCTTATGTATTTGGGTTCTTGTTTTCCCTAGCTGGTTGTAACCCTACACTTTCTATTGCACTTCAATTACTCTCGACATGTTTTGATAACTGCATCTTCCCAGACTTAAGCTCTGAGTCTAGTCTCCCAACTGAATTATCTGGTGACTCCGCCCAACCTTGGAGGGCAATTTGCATTTTTAAAGCACTGTAGTATTGATTTTTCTTCCCCCCACAAAACGTCAACTGACTCTGGCAATAATCATCATCTATCATCGGCAGACTATTTCCTGTTTAAAATGGAGATTCTCTCTCTCTCTCTTTCTCTCTCCCTCTCTCTCTCAACAGGGTGTCTCTGTATAGACCTGGCTGTCCTGATACTCAGTGTAGACCAGACTGGTCTGGAACTCAGAGATCTGCCTGCCTCTGCCTCCCGAATGCTTGGACGTGTGCCACCACTGCCCAGGTTTTGCTTTTTTTTTTTTTTTTTTGAGACAGGGTTTCCCTGTGTAACTGTCCGGGAACTCACTCTGTATACCAGGTGAACCTTGAGCTCAGAGATCTGCTTTCCTCGAGTACCCTAAGTACTGAGTGCTGGGACTAAAGGTGTGTACCACCACCACCCAGCTCAAGAAATGGGTTGTTCTAGTTTTAATTGGATAGTAGGATAGTTCTGACCAAATTAAGAATGGACTTCTTCTGCGAGCTCTGAGACTTTCCTTATACCTTGTTTTTGAGACAGTCCTAATACGGCCTGGAATTCATCCTGTAGCCCAGGCTGGCATCAACTTCACATGGACTTTTTTGCCCCAGTTTCTGGGATTATGAGGTTGTTATACCACACCTGGCAACTCTTTAACTATTTTTGTTTGTTTGAGACAGGGTGGTGCCCTCCCTATAACACCTTAAACACATGTCTAACGTTTGGGGGGCATGGAATAAGGGTCATTACAAGCATGCTTTGGGATATTATTATACTACAAGAACTTCTTTGTCTCTGGGATTAAAAAAAAAAGCAACAACTTTTATCCCATCTTCAGGTAGAAACTACGAAAGGAATTGTAAAGACTGACAAACTGCAATCCCCCCTCCCCCAGACCTCAGGGATCTGATGGGAAGCATCCACAGCTATACCTAATTTTGTAGGAAGGATATTTAGCATCAATTTCCGACTTTCCATCAGCGGAACTGAAAAGAACTAATAGATGCATTTATCTGGACAGGATTTAATTTGAATGTGCAATTAACTAGCGATAACAGCTCAGAACGTGTACGTACTTGAAAGCTTATATTCAATGTTTCTGAGCTTAGCGAACATTATGTGACCCATACAATATATGAAATAGAATCTTTGTTACCCAATAGGAAGAAAATGGGAGAAATTAGTTGTCTATTAAGACACCAAAATTGATGTGAAACCGTGGCTCTGGGCTATAGATAATGTCAGATGTTTCACAAGAGGCGTTAATGAGTCTTGATATGTTTTCAGATAACTGAAATTAGCCACTGTTCCCTCTAGGTTGACAGGAATCAAGCATCTTTGGGATCACGGATAATGTCAACCCCCAACAAAACAGAGACAGGTGGCTTGATTTTATGTATGGATAAACATGTGACCTAGAAATTATCAAGAAAATGTCACACGAGCAGTTGTTCCCGGCCGACTAATGATCCTACATCTGAGCTTCTGCTTAGCGTTCAGATTCAATGTCTTTCCTGTTGCTTTTTATAACAGAGCCTTGAAAAAAATTTTTTTTTTGAAACAGTGAACAATTTGCAAACTAGAAACCCAGAAGTTGTTGAACTCTGTGACTCTTCTGAGTGCTGAGTCCCACAAATCAGTTTTACGTTTTATCTGGGTAAATCAACTTGCAGACTTAAACTTTTCAAAACGTCAATTACTTTTGCCAGGCTGTACTTTCGTGCTTGACAGCCGACATGCCTGAACTCACTGTGGCCTTATGTATCCCTAGCCTGGTGCTGGTTAACTCATTTTACTCTATTTGTTTATTTTATTATTATTTTTGGAGACACTCATGCAGTTCAAGCTGGTCTCGAACTCTGTGTCACCAAGGAAAATTGTGAACACCCCAGCCTCTCATATCTACCTCTGTGTGTGCTACCACACGGGCTTAGTTAACTCATTTTAGAGTGGATGATTTTCTTTGCCAAGTATCAGCAACAGTCGCACCTTTTCCTTAAGAGCCTTCAATTCTTTTTGTCTTGCTCTTTCCACATAAAGTCTACATTTTAGGAGATCTGCTTTCCACTGGGTTCCAAAAGGCTTTGTCTCTATACTTGACACAACTCACCAAAAACTCTGGCCTGTGCCAGTGAGGCGGCTCTGGGTTCTTTCTGCCTGCTTAATCCCCTCCCTGCCACAGTCCCTCCGGGTTGTACCTCTGGAGAGCTCCTGGTTCTCCATCCTGAAGCTGCGCTGGTAGACTGGGACCTGGCAGACGTTGCCTTGCGGAGGACACTCCTGCCTACTGCATCTGTAGAGGATGCACAGCTCGGGGATGATATACAGCAGCAGGAAGACCCAGGCGTTGGTGACGAGGCCAATGCAAATGACCGCGTCGTCCCACTGCGGCTGTCGCTGGAGCTGAGGGTTGCCTCTCAGGAGCATGGAGATCCACACCACCCAGATAATGATGGAGACCAGCACGGTGGCAAAGATGAGCCTCCCGTGCTGCTTCCAGTTCTCACAAGGGCCACAGAAGGTGGCCTTGGAGACAAAGAACGTGAGGGCCATCAGGAAGAGGACATAGATCAGGAGACAGACAAAGTCTACGTTGAGCTCACAGGGTGTCATGTGCACGAACATCGACCCTCTTGTCATGATGAGGGTCACGTACTCTATGGCGATGATGATCTGCAACAGGCTGACACCGATAGCAATGAAGAGGATTGTTGTCCAGCAGAAGGAGACTCTACCACGGACCAGCTTCACCAGGTTGGAAGCGTGAGCCAAGAGGCAGGAGAAACAGATAGCAAAGAGAACCCCAAAGAGGAAGTAGCGGACAGGGGCGGTTTGTTGGTTGAGCTGGATGATGAAGGCAAAAGCAAGTCCGAAGAGCCCCAGCACACCGAGCAGGAAGAGGAACTGTGTGGGAAGCACATTCCACTGGCTGCAGTCCTGCACCCTTCGCATGAGGAAGAGGACTGCCAGGAGCAGCAGTATTGTCACCACTATGCCAATCACCGCCAAGGACTCCAGAACGATGGTCCATGGCCCCTCATTGTCACAGAAGAGGTAATAGTCTTCTGTGGACTTCACGCAGTCCTCATACATGGTGGCTTACAGGTAGACCTCACAGGAATGAATGCCTGGTCTCCTGCGGGGGAAAAGAAAAGATGAAGGTAACTTGTGATGCTAAATTCACTCACGAGAATGCCTGCTGGGTGTCCTGTCCTTTGTTCCAAATGAAGACACCCGAGCATTCGCAGGGAATGACTTTACCAAATAGTCACCCAGACACAGGAGAGTAACATTTTATTTAACCCCAATCTTCCTGGCTGGGATAAGGATCTGAGAGATACAAGTATAGTCTATAAATGTAGGAATGCCATCTTCTCCACTAGCCCCGTATTTATAACTGCTGTGTATAGGACAGCCAGGAAGGAAATGAGAAGGCTAACCTAAACCCTTCCACACTAACTTAGCTCCCTCTCTACAGAGCGAAACCAGAATGTTCTTCCCTAGGTGACTCCAGATAGTTTGTCTGTTTTCACATCAGAATTTCTAAAGGCCACTTAAAGGCAAGCAGAATCTTCTTGTCTGATTGGTGGGCTCCTCGTTGTATCGGGCGCCAGAATGTCAAGCCATCCTTGGTTGGATTGTCTCAAACATGGATGCCCTGCTTAAAGCAGACAGGCCAGCCATGTTCCCCAGTCATTTGAATGGCTGTTTCTTCTTCCATTTTAATTCAAGTCAACTCAATGCAATGGGCTTTTATTAAACACCTGTTTTTTGTTCACCAAAAAAAGTATGCAAAAAAAGTCACCTTCCTTCAAGTAACCTTACAGATATTTAGGACTAAAATCCCTGACTTAAATGAGGTGGCCTAGAAAAACAAAATTTTGAATCCAATAAAATAAAACAGCACAATAAACAAACACAAGATACCCTGTTGCATCTGGATAACTCCCAGCTCCATTCCTTCAGCTAGTCCAAACTCAGCTGGCAGGAGTGGGGAATCCGGTTCCCAGCCGCTGGATGCCCACTTACCTCCTCGGTGCCTTCTCTGGAAACTGACGAGGCCACAGTGGTGCTGAAGCTGCAACTGCAGTGAGTAAGGAGGAGACAACTTCAGGTGCTTTAATCTCTCCTCAAATGGGCGGAAGACCTGCAGGACCTCACTCAGGTTCCAGAAGTGTCTATAAAAAGAACCGGGAAGGACAGAAAGACACGCCTAGTCCAGTTTCCACAGAGAATCCTTTGGTGAGAATAATTATTTCTCATTTACTGCTGGCCAGAGGTGCCTCGGCCCGGAGAGGTGTGTCTTCAGGGACATCTGCTTCCTTAGAGTCTATTCCAATGTGTCTAGGAAGCTATGGGGAGGATGTTTAATCCCTATTTCGGGGGCTTCTCCCAAAGTCTGATTTTAATCCTAAGATTCTGAAGAGCACTCATTCAGCAAAGTACCATGACTTTCTCTGGACAGATGGAAGGGCGGTTTTACCTAGACCTGGTCTTCAAATAACTGATGGTGGATAAAACTGTGAAATTAGGGGGAACCCTTTTTCTCTGCCCTTGTCTTTGGGAAGTCATTCCTGAGAGCCTGGCTGCTCACTGTGAGTGGTTTCTTCCTGGACAAACCATTCTTGGTACCTCCTCGGGCTTTGACTGTGATCTCTCATCTTTATCTCCTTAGCCCCATTGACAACACACTTGCTTAGGCTCTCGCTGCCTCTGGGCATCCCTAGGTCCAGAGATGAAGGGAGTCATAACTAGAGGGCATCAGCCATACTGAAATAACACACTTATTTTTTCTATGGTGACCTATATAGTCCTCCAAAATGACCCTCCAGTTTCCTTTGTGGTTCCTCTCCCATAGGCGGTTTGAAGATCCCACATTTGTGCACCCCGTTTGGTTTTGAGATACCCTGGGACCCAGCTCTACATTTTCCATCCAACCCTATTTCACCCAGATCTCCAGATTGCGTGGTTTAGCCAAGTTTATTTTCTCAGAGCCTTGCAACGAAATAAGCCCACCCCTCAGCTTGTCTTAGATGCTGTCTCTACTCTGGATGACCTTTCACCTTTGGAATGACTCTTCACCTTTATTCCCATGCACTTTGTTTCTCACCTAAACCCGACCCCTACGTCTAAAGGCTGCTCCATTGGATTTCCCAGATCCTTCTTGTCTTCCTGGCTCATTCCAGCCCTCGCTGAGTACCTTCTGCTAAACTCTACAGTACCTAAGAATACTTTCTGTTCAAAATGAAAGCAAGCCTAACTTTTGGGACCAAATTTATGAGTTAATTTGTCTATAAATATGTGAAGTAGTAAATAATAAATAAAGTTAATAAATAAAAAACAACGAATAAGAAATACATTGTCAACATGAGCCAGGAATGGTGGTGCATGCCTTTAATCCCAGCACTTGGGAGGCAGAGGCAGGCAGATCTCTGAGTTTGAGGCCAGCCTGGTCTATAGAGCAAGTTCCAGAACATTCAGGGCTAGACAGAGAAACCCCTGCCTTGAAAAACAAAAACCAAACAAACGAGAAAGAAACATGTCAACGTTATCTGTCTGAATCTTACTTCCTTGATTGGATTTAAAGCCACATGGGCATCAGGATTTTCGTTGTTACTCCGGAGCACCTGCCCCCACGTGGAGCATCTTCTGGTGCGAAGTTTGATGAAATGAGTGAATCTACTGTTTCTGAGAAGATAGTATTTTTTTCCCCCAGTGTGGCTTTCAGCATGTGCTTCTTAATGTCGTCCACCTGCCAAGACCTCGGGTCTTTAACAAACTCCTGACAGGTTCCTTCTGAAATGAGTCTGTTTTAAGAGTCTCCTTAACTTTAAAGAGGCCATTTTCTCCTTTGGAGAAGAACCTTCTGGGATGGTTCACTTGCTTTTACCATCACTGTTGCCCCTCTGTAACTGTAAGGCTAAAGCTTACGGTAAGGGAAAGAACACTTTGCAGAGGACTGGACGGGCATCCACGAGAATTCTCTCAGGAGCTCTGTGAGCCTTGGGACAGCTGCTGGCAGAGATGTCTCCACTGACTTCTTCCAGGTGAGCTACTTTGGCGACCTCCACCTCTCCACCTTCCTTCAGGTCAGTCATGGATCTCTCTCTCTCTTTGTTATATGAAGAGGCCTGCTGACCTTGGGGTGACTCGAGGCAGGTTAACTAATAGGTTAATGACCACAAAGCCCTTTGAGCACCTTGGATAAAAGGGCCTGTCTTAAGTATTAATTATTGTTATTTAAAAATCTAGGGTGATAGAATGAACCTGTCTGTTGTTTGGCCTGGAGGATACGAGACCCATTTTGCCAACACAATACACATCCGAATTACTCACAACTCGTTTGCTTTGGCTTCTACAAACAGCATCAGAACACATGGCTGAGATATGGCTTTGATGAATCAAAATACATCGATTCCAGGCGGTCCATTAAAAATGGCGGTAAAACAATCAAGAGACCAAACGCCTTCTGCCAGAAATAGCCCTCTCACAGGAATGGATCTGGGAGGCAATGTGAGCACTCATCTGCCCTCACTCTTCCATTCAGGGTGAGGAAGCCAACACCGCAACACGAGGAACTTAATAATAGAGAAGCAGGGGTCTAGACAGATGAAGGCAAGGACCCAAGGCATGGGATGTCAGGGAAGGCAGCCAGGGTGTGCAAACCAAGACTCCAGGAAAGAAGCTGTGTCTGCAGAGATTGATTGACCGAGTACAACTTCAGCACTGTGGAGAGACTGGAATGTCGTGGGTCCAGAGGCCAGTTACTTTATCTCCGGCTAGTTCTAGCCCTCTGGGGCAGCCATTCCTTTGCCCACTTCTGTGTTAGAACTAACATCTTGTAACTAACAGATACACGCCTTTTGGAATCTATTAATTTAGCAGACGGCTAGCTTTCACCATCCCAAAAGCTCAGATAGCATCTTGGGTCCATAGAAAAGCCCCCTCCCCGTTTCTTTCTACCTACCAATGAAATATAAATTTGTCTTGCTAGATAACTTTCTCTTTCCTATAAAAACTTCATGAAACTGCTTCCATATTGGAACATGAAATTTGGGGTAACCTAAATCTATGTTCCTGGGCCATGGTCACTCTCTTATTCCCTGTAAAAGGAGAGCTGTAGTTCTGGCATTGACGGTTGTCCAGTCATGCTCTTGCTGCGGTCCCAGGTTGAATTTTCTGACATGTCCCACATCTTAGGGACAGGTCCTTAGAAAGAGTCAAGTCCTTAGATAGGAATTGTGGATTGGGACTAGACAAAAGAAAAAAGATCTGGAGTGTGAGAATGAGCCACATGCTCCTTACTCCACCGGTACCGTGACTGGTTGCAGGAGAAGAGGCTGTGACAAGCGGGCCAGGAAAGGACTGTTTTTTCTTTGGTTCATTGATGTCCACAGGGTGCAATTGGCACATTGTAAAAGAAAAGCCCCAACTCACCAGGTCCTTGTGCTTGACATTTCACGCTCTGTGGTCACCATCTTGAAATTCTTAATGCTTTTGTCTTGGATTTATGTTTGGTCAGTGAAGTGGGGTGGGGCCACAGTGCATGTGTGTGTTTCTTCAAGCCATGACTCAAGCATGACCCAGCTTCCCACAGTCTCTTTCACAGACAGGTTCTTGCTAGCGCCCTGGATCAGTCAGCCTCCTCAGATCTATAGCTGAGCCTCAGCTGGGTCACGTGTCTGCATGGGTTAGGTAGGGTGCTTTGGGAACGAGGTGGGCACAGTGCTCTCAGAAAGGGCTGTTAACATATCTACCTCTATGCAGAACCCCTACATTTTCATTTTACACTGAGTCCCAGAAATTATGTGGTTGCCCCTAGATATCGCATTCTGATAGTTTTCAAATAATAGTATATTGGTCTATATCAAATTGTATCAGTGTGTACAAACTGTGCAGTTTAGTTGTATGTACTAAGATGTTGTAAAGTACCACAGCAACTAGTCTAGACTATTAAACTCTTAAAATAAGCCGAATCTCATTTATAACTGTCTGGATATTTTTTAAATTATTTATTTATGTTTTGTTTTGACAGCAAGGTCTTACTTTGTAGCCCAGGTTGGTCTTTCACCCTGTAGCCTCACTCAGCCTCCAAAATGCTGGAATTACAAGTAGAGGTTACAAGACCTGGCTGTCAGGTTCTTTTTTGAAAAGTTGGGAGCTGGAGAGATGGCTTAGTGGTTAAGGCTGCTCTCCCAGAGGACACAGGTTCAATTCCCAGCACCTACATGGCAGCTCACAGCCATATAAAACTCCAATTCCAGGGGATCTAATGCCTGCTTCTGGCCTCCCTAAGCCCTCACACATGTGGTACAAATACATGCAGACAGACACTCATGCACTTAAAACAAAAACAACTAAACTCTCATAAATATTAAAAAGTGCACTTGTGGCTGGGCAGTGGTGGCGTACGCCTTTAATCCCAGCACTTGGGAGGCAGAGGCAGGCGGATCTCTGTGAGTTCTAGGCCAGCCTGGTCTACAAGAGCTAGTGCCAGGGCAGGGTCCAAAACCACAGAGAAACCCTGTCTCGAAAAACCAGAAAAAAAAAAAAAAGAGCACTTGCTACTCGCTTGAAGACCTGAGTTCAGTTCCCAGCTCCATGCCAGGGGGCTCACAACTTCCCATAACTCCAGCCCTTTCCTGGGCTTGGAGTCATGGGCATACGCATGGCATACACTTAAACAGATACATTTTAAAAAAATCTTACAAAAGGAAAAGAAAATTATTCTGCTTTCTCCCTAGTTTGTAGCTATTACAGCCTTTCTATTGCACTAATATTGCTTCTTTATAATGAGTTATTTTTAAAGAATTGCTGTATTATTTGTGTGCATGCATATGTGCATGCGTGTGTGTGTGCGCGTGCATGCATATGTGTGTTGCGTGAGTGTGTGTGTGTGCGTGTGTGTGAGTGTGTGTGTGTGAAGCCAGGAGAAGGCAGTGGGTTCCCTAGAGCTGGGGTTGCAGGTGGTTGTGAGCCTCCTGACATAGATGACTGGGCACCAAACTGCAGTCTTCTGCAGGAGCAACAAGCACTTCTAAAAGCCAAGCAGTTTCTCCTGGCCCATGGTTGCTTTATTAGCAGAAGAGAGCAGATAATGTGAAAAATACTGCAGGTCTATTCAAGTTCGGCCGCTACATCTAGAAGGGAGAGCCTGACACTACTAAGCCAAATGTTGACGCGTAAAAATTTAAGTTTCCTTAAGTTACTAAGTCTTAAAAGGGAAAATGCAGATATAGGACCTTATGGCAGAGGTTATTCAAATGTGTTCTGGTGAACTGTGCAAGGCTTAACAAAAATGACAGATAGCATTATTTGCAATAAAATTCAGAAAAAAGAAAGCTTAAAACCTTCAAAATAATAATAAAAAATGTGCACGTGTGTGCGCGCGCGCGCACACACACACACACACACACCCCATGGCAGGGCCATGATATCCTGTCAATGAATATCCCATTTTTTCCCCCAAAGGAAACATACTATTACTAGCTTCTATGTTGTCAACTTCTATTAATAAAAAAAAAAAACCCTTATAATCATCTCCTGGTTGTATACTGGGGTTACACAGCTGGCGGCGTCTTCTTCTATAGTGTGTATGAGATGGTTCCTAGGACTTTGATGATAAAGTGATAAATCCACCGATAAATTAGGCCGTGGACCACTGTCACTCATCAAGTCCACGTTGTCTCCCGTCAGGAGGAAGCAATGCTCTCTGGACACTTCCAGCCTGGTGTGGAGCTCCAGGATTCAAACACCAACGAGTACTGGGGCTGCGATTTCCTCATACTCTTGGTTAGACCAGACTCGAGTGACAAGAACAATCTATCATTTACTGCTCTGTTTAAATGTGGTCCAATCACACCTCAATTAGCTACAAGCTCCCAGTTAGAGAAGTTCATTGCAGACTGTGTGTGTGTGTGTGTGTGTGTGTGTATCATAGATGCATATATTGTAGAAGGCTTCAGAGTAGCAAGTTTCCATATGGTTCATTAAATTGATTTTTATTGAGCTCTACCTTTTTCTCTGCTCCCCTCCCTGCCTCTCCCCTCCCCTTCAACTCTCCCACAAGGTCCCCAGTGCTCCTAATTTACTCAGGAGATCTTGTCTTTTTCTACTTCTAATGTAGATTAGATCCATGTATGTCTCTCTTAGGGTCCTCATTGTTGTCTAGGTTCTCTGAGATTGTGATTTGTAGGCTGGTTTTCTTTGCTTTATGTTTAAAAAGTATATGCATGGCATACACTTAAACAGATACATTTTTAAAAATCTTACAAAAGGAAAAGAAAATTGTTCTGTTTCCTCCCTAGTTCGTGGCTATTACAGCCTTTCCATTGTACTAATATATGCTTCTTTATAATGAGTTTTATTAAAGAATTGCTGTATTATTTGTGTGCATGCATATACGCGTGTATGCATGCATGCGTGTGTGTGTGTGTGTGTGTGATTTGTAGGCTGGTTTTCTTTGCTTTATGTTTAAAAAGCACTTATGAGTGAGTACATGTGATAATTGTCTTTCTGGGTCTGGGTTACCTCACTCAAAATGATGTTTTCTAGCTCCATTCATTTGCCTGCAAATTTCAAGATGCCAGACTGTATATTTAAGGTGAAAAAAACCTATAAAGAAATTGCAAAAATGAGCAAGAAATTAGATTAGACTAGATGGCAGAGTTTTAAAAAATTATCGACACCAGTCGTAATTTTTTTTATTGAGTTTTATTGAGCTCTGCATTTTTCTCTGCTTCCCTCTCTGTCTCTCCCCCCCCCCAACTTCAATTCTCCCCCAGGATCCCCATGCTCCCAATTTACTCCAGAGATCTTGTCTTTTTCTATTTTCTACTTCCCATGTAGATTAGATCTATGTAAGTCTCTCTTAGTGTCCTCATTGTTGTCTAAGTTCTCTGGGATTGTGGTTTGTAGGCTGGTTTTCTTTGCTTTATGTTTAAAAACCACCTATGAGTGAGTACATTTGATAATTGTCTTTCTGTGTCTGGGTTACCTCACTCAAAATAATGTTTTCTAGCTAGATCCATTTTCCTGCAAAATTCAAGATGTCATTATTTTTTTCTGCTGTGTAGTACTCCATTGTGTAAATGTACCACATTTTCCTTATCCATTCTTCGGTCGAGGGGCATTTAGGTTGTTTCCAGATTCTGGCTATGACAAACAAAGCTACTATGAACATAGTTGAGCACATGTCCTTGTGACATGATTGAGCATCCTTTGGCTATATACCCAAAAGTGGTATTAATGGGTCTTGAGGAAGATTGTTTTCTAATTTTCTGAGAAATCGTCACACTGACATCCAAAGGGGTTGTACCAGCTTGCATTCCCACCAACAATGCAGAAGTGTTCCCTTTTCCCCACAACCTCTCCAGCATAAGTTGTCATCAGTGTTTTTGATCTTGGCCATTCTTACAGGTGTAAGATGGAATCTCAGAGTTGTTTTGATTTGCATTTCTCTGATGATTTAGGAAATGTTGAACATTTCCTTAAGTGTCTTTTAGCCATTTTAGATTCCTCTGTTGAGAGTACTTTGTTTAGGTCTTTACTCCATTTTTTTTTATTCGATTATGTGTTCTTTTGGTGACCAGTTTCTTGAGTTCTTTGTATATTTTGGAGATCAGACTTCTGTCTGATGTGGGGTTAGTGAAGATCTTTTCCCATTCTGTAGGCTGTCGTTTTTGTCTTGTTGACAGTGTCCTTTGCTTTACAGAAGCCTTCTCAGTTTCAGGACCAGTGGTAATTTATATAGAGATCTTGACACTAAGATAGATTTTATTGATTTACTGGAATCAGATGAGGTGCTAGCACACAAAATTTGCAGAGAGATCTTTTGTTCGGATGTTGAAGCCGGCCATATCCACTTACCACACAGCCAAGTTTCTGTTTTCCACAAGAAAAAACACAAAGTCTCAGAGCGACACCCACACTACAAAAACTCGAAATCAAGAGTGAAAGTTTTGCTAGAGAGACGGCCAACAGTAAGGAGTGCATACTGATTTTGCAGAGCGTTTGAGCTCAGTTCCTGGAGTCCAGATCTAGCAGTTCTCAATCACCTGTAATCCACTATTCTGACCTCTGGGGGGGCTGAATACCTCCCCCTCTCTCTATCGCCCCCCCCCCGATTTAAAAAATTATTTAAATGCGTTAAGTTGAAAACTTTCTCAGCAGGGCATGGTGGCTCCCCTGTAATCTCAACATTTAGGAGGTAGAGGTTTGGTGGGAGTTCAAGGCCAGCAGGCCGGCCTGGGCAACACGATGGCTTACTGTCTAGCGTCAGCGGCAAAGTGAAACTGTCTCAAACAAAACAGAAACCAGCTAAGGAACTAATTAAACAAAACACCCAAAGACACACAAAACAAAACTATCTGACTTGACAAACATGTTTGGACATGGCATCTGGATAATAAGAATGTATATTTAGGTGGTATTTGTAAATGCTTAATGAAATTAAATCACAGGATAGACAATGATATGTTTTAATATGCCAAGCACATTTAAGGATTTCAGAAGAAGACAGGGCAGTTTTCAAGATGTCCCTAATTATCAGACACTCTTCCTGCCAAGAGGGTGGGTCTGGTCCCCCCTCAGATCTAGGCTGGCCTTAGGCATTCGTCCATAGTAAACTACAGTGGGGCGTGATGACGCGTGAACTCCCAGGCAAGGCCAGAGCCTTGCGGCACCTGCATGGCATCTTGGATGGCTTGGTCACCAAATGCTCTCTCCTGGGACACAGCTGCCACACAGGAGTGCACATTTAGCCTTTCTGGTCCGCAGTGCCAGCTGAGCCCAGCCTGCCAGCTGCCGCCACCAAAGCAAGAAATGATCCTCTTGTTCCCACTGTCCAGCTGAATCTCGGAGCTGAATTCACGTCTGTGTCGACAGGAGGGAACCGTGTGCTTTGTTATCATACTGGCTTTCATTTCGACAGAGTTCTAAGCCAGCTTTGTCAAAGCCCAAGGCTTTTATCCCCAAGGAAACAGGTAGAGCCACAGGCACCAGCATTCCCCCGAAAGGGCGTATGCTCTGAAGTGTTAAAAATGTTCTCATAAACCGAATGATTATAACTTCTGTGTGTTCCCTAACTGTTGCAACACACAGAAGGGGATAGAGAGTCGGCATGAATGAAATAATTAGACATATTGTTGTATCTTTTTTTTTCAGGATCACATGGTTTATTTTTTCCAGAAGAAATAAAAACATAGGAATCAAATATCCATTTTATTTTCAAATTTCCAAGTGAATAATTGAATTAAACTTGGGAATAGGAGGTGACTTCCCTAAATTCTTACAAGGGAATACGTTCCAGCATTACAGTCATTACTAGCAGGTCTCTGTTGATAACAACCACAACAATCTACTACTGTGGATTTTTGGATTTTCAGCTTTGGTTGGACTTTTAAAGGCTGAACAATGTCACGGGAAAGCATCTGGTCTCTCCTTAGGCATTCCACTGCAATAAGCTTATAATCAGGGCAGGAGAAGCTCACAGCTAAACTTCCGTTTTATGTGAGAACTGTGACTCTCTTGAGGACAGGAAGCACATTGTTTGACATATCATTGCTGGAGCATCACTTCGAAGGGGACTCTTCACTATCAACTTAACTGAGTCTGGAATCACCTAGGAGACACACCTCTGGGCGTGTCTTTGAGAGCACTTCATTCACCCCGTAGTGAAGACCTTCCTGGGATGCGGCTGGCACATGCCATAGGCTGAAGTTCTGGACTGAATTTTTAAAAAGGAGAAAGCAAGTGGAACACCAGCATTTGTCTTTCTCTGCTTCCTGACTGTGGATGCAAGGTGACCAGCCACCTCCCGTTCCTGCCACCATGCCTTCTCACCTCAGCCCTTAGCTTGCTTCTGTAGGGGTCTTGTCAGAGCAATGAGAAAAGAAACTAAACAGTCACTGAATGTACTCACTAAATAAAGAAGGCTAAGGCACACTCATAGGTAATGTGATCTTACATCGTGATGTGGTCTATTGTTGATTAGCACTGCTCTGCGGTGCCTGACTATGACAGAAAGAAGCATGGCAGCAGGCAGACAGGCTTGACACTGGAGCAGTAGCTGAGAGTTGACATCTGATACATAAGCAAAGGAGGCAGGGAGAGAGAGAGAGAGAGAGAGAGAGAGAGAGAGAGAGAGCGAGAGAGCAAACAAAAGCCACCATCATTAAATCAAAGGTTCCCAGTCATCCAGGAGAAACTGGCTGCTGAGGTAGTGAGATGGAATTCTCGGTCAAGAATTTTGGAAGAAGCTGGCGTCTGGGGAGACGTCTAAGGAAGAGTACAAGCAGGGAGCAGCAGACAGTGAGCATCACCAAATCTGGCACTTATCCCTCCATGGAAGGGCCTGGGGAAGGCCTGCTGGCATACAGCTAGAGTTCTGAGCACAGTATAGCTTTTTTTTCCGCACCGTAAGCATTTTTGTAATATCGGCCAACTATGGTAACCGTGGGCAGAAACGGTCTATCTTCTATTGTTCTCAAGGACACCGTGTCTTTACTAGTAAGAGGTTTTGATGTTCTCTCCCCCTCTTACAGTGCCAAAGGACCAACCTGGTTCAGGGCAAGTATTTTGGAGGACACTTGGCATAAATATATTTGAGTCTGAAGGAGTGTGGGAAACCTGGATTTTAGGCCAGCTTCTCAGTGACTCAAAAACCATACAGCAATTTACCACTATCATGGACATTACACTTGCTAAGGATAGAAGAAAGAGTATGGGCTCCCTGACACCCCTAAACCTGCCCCACTAGAAGCCTCTGTGCCTCAGGTGACAGGAAAGCCACACTTATAGTGACTGAAACAACAACAACACTCAAGAGTCAAGTCGGGCATGCTGGTCTGCATCTGTATTCCCTGCTACTTGAAAGAATGAGACAAGAGGATTGCTTGACTCTACGAGTTCAAGACCAACCTGGACAACATAGTAGGACCCTACTAAAAACAAACAAACAAGTGAACAAAACCTGTGGGGCTGGGAAGATGACTCAGCAGGCAAAGGCACCCGAGACCAAGCCTGCTGACTTGAGTTCTATCCTGAAACCCTCATGGTGGAAGAGAGAACCAACTCCCCTAAGTTGTTCACATATGAGTCAGGGCATGCTGTCTCTCTCATTCTCTGTCTCTGTCTCTGTCTGTCTCTGTCTCTCTCTCTCCAAGAAACACATAAATGTTAAATTTAAAGAATCTTAGTCTCTTTGATGTCATTCTTTTCTTTCATATGCAGTGCTTAGTCCATTAGGGAATCCTGTCGGGTCAATCTTCACACTATACGCCTACTCTGGTAAGCGCTTTTCACTGCTTCAAGTGACGAACACCTCTTCCTTGCTTTGCTGTCACGGACCCCAGCTGGTCACTGACTCCTGCTTTCGTGAACCCAGCACCAATCTTGCACTCGTTACAGTGCATCCTGATTTGCAGTAGAGGAGTTCTCTTCAAAGTTGACTGTGATCATTTCATCCTGTGCTTGCGCCCTGGAGGGGGCCCGTCCATTTACTGCAGAGAAGTCAAAGGCACTGCAACAGCCTTTGGTCCTTACATGGCCTCCTCTTGGTCCTCACACGAACTCTTCTGGTCCGTGCCCCACAACCCTGTTCCCTGTGGGACCCCCTAACCTTCCAGCAACCCTTAGTCACAGAGACTCATCTTACTTTGGGGCCTTTGCACTAGCTGTTTCCTTGGTATGTCTTTGTTCCCAGCCATCCATCTGCCCAGATGCTTGGCTAGCACCCAGCACTGTTTTCTGGTCTCATGTGACCTCACCGGTAAAACTTACATACCATCCTCTTCACAAATTCCCTAACATCACTCATTTCCTTCTTCCCTACTTTTTAATTCATCCATAGCACTTATTACTTCCTAAAATATGATGTCATAGACGACACACGTTTCCTCCACACCTGCTCTGCAAGGGTTTGTTTTGCTTGTTCGTTGACACATGTAATTGCCTGGAGTCGTATTTGGTGCATTGGAGGTGCGGAATAAAAAGTTTGTGAAGTGAACCAATGATGAGAAAATTTAATACTATTTTAGGTCAAACAGTAGAATCGAACTCAAAACAAACAATAAACAAACAAGAACAACAAAAACCATGGTGCAGGCTGAACTATGGTGAGTTAGAAAAGAGGATTGGCCGATTCCACAAGGTCCCATAAATTCTCAGCCCTGTCTGGTCATGGCTAGTGGAACAACCCAATGAGTTTGTGATCCAGGAGAGGTTCCCTCTGCTCCTCACCGCCCCATGGATGTCCAGTTCTGAAGAAGCTCTTCCCTGTTCCCCTTTCATTTCTCCATTTTGCATGAGGCTTTTAATGGCTGGAGAGAGGACCCAGTGGTTAAAAACACTGGCTGCTCTCCCAGAGGACCTGGGTTCAGTTCCCAGCACCCACATGGCAGCTCACAACTGTCTGTAACTCTGGTTCCAGAGGATCAGACATCCTCACATAGACATACATGTAGGCAAAAGGACTTTCATTCCACAAGACATTGAGAGGAACTGGCAGGATGATACGCCAGCATGGAGGCTTGCCTGGATGAGGATGGTCTTGCTGCCTCGGAGAAGGCTAATTCAGATTATGGCAGCATGGGGGAGACAGGTGCCATCTGAGAGCATCCTGCCACTCATCTCTTCCCAGGCTGATGTCCAGCATTTTGAGTTGAGTAGTCAGGTGAATGCTGGCTACAAGAGACCCTGTCTCACATAAGCAGACTAGAATGCCCAAGGTCACATGGATAGGATATGTCAGAGCCAGAATTTGCCTCCTGGCAGCTTGACGGCTGGGTTCACACTCTCAGCCACTTGGCAGCCAGCTCTGGATATTCAAGAACGGCGAATGAGACAGGGCGTGTGCCTACAGGTGAGGCAGAGGGAGGCGGCTCGTCCTCCTGTGGGATTTACTCTGTGGCTTAGTGGCCATCCTCGAATCCCTGTATCCTTAGGGTATGGGCCTTGGATGAAGACGGACAACTCTGTGAACCTGAACATCCAGAAGCAGCACTGTCTCCCAGCAGTGATCTGAGTGACTTGTCTTTACCCTTCACCCTTTGTAGACAGTAGTTAAACTAAAAAGTCCCTCAGTTAGTTCTAGGACATGCTTCTGAACAGGCGATTCTGTCCTGTAGTCCAGGCTAACTTCAAACCTGCTATATAAATGAGGATGAATTTGAACTCCTGATCCTCCTGATCCTCCTGCCTCCACCTCCCAGGTGCTCATCACACCGGGCTAGCCTAGGCCACCCTAATGAATCTCCCAGTTCATCTGTAAACAGAATAGAGAAAATAGTGCCGATGACCTCCTTACAGGGTAAATCACTTCAGTCACAGAATGAACAAGTAGCCGGGACACAGTGAATGTGTCATAAGTTTTAGTTATCAATAGCTCGTTTTTGTTTTGCTAAGAAAAGCACTCCTTTTAGATTTACTGATTTTATGCATGAAGGTGTTTTGCCTGCGTGTATATATTTGCACCATGTGTGTTCCCTCAAAGGTCAGAAGAGGGCATCAGGTCCTCTAAAACTAGGGTCACAGACAGCTGTGGGCCACCAGGCAGGTCCTGGGCACCAAACCCAGGTCCTTTGCAAGAGCTACAAATTCTCTTAGCTGTTGAACTGTGTCCCCAGACCCTTGCTTTGTTTTTGAAACAGGGACTTGATATACAGCCCAGGCTGGCCTGGCAGCCTCCTGAGTGCTGGGATTACCTGGCAGTAGTTCTTTTAAAAATTCCACTTAATCTATATTAATAAAATCATGTACTGTGAACATGTGTGTATATGTGTGTGTGCATGTGTGCATGCGTGGAGAGAGTCTCATAGATCCCAGGCTGTCCTCGAGCTTGCTCTGTAGCTAAAGATGCCCTTGAACTTCTGATCTCCCTCCCTCTACCTCCTCAGTGCTGGGACCACCACACCCAGTCTATGTCATGATGGGGACGAAACCCAGGACCTCTCGAATGCTAGGCAAGTGCTCTGCAATCAAGCTACACCCCAGACTCCATTGTGAGCAAACATATCTCCAGGAAGCGGATGTGAGGTGGGGATAGAAATCACAGAGGCAGCAGCTGTTACTGGAGGAGCCAGGGAAAACTTTGAAGCTGCTGAAGCTGGACCTGGACAGGGTAGAGAGGGATGGGGGAGTCTGGCAGGGAGAGCACAGTGACATTGGGAAGGAGGCCCTGGGAGAGCATGGCAGAGGAACCTTCTGAAGAATAAGGGACTGAGGAGAGAGGAAGAGATGCCAGGTGAGAAGAGGTTGGGGCCTGAGCCAACTCATAAGCTTATGTTTTAAAAGACCTACTCTATTTATTTATTTACTTATTTATTTATTTATTTATTTATTTATTTATTGTTTATGTGTGTGGGAGTGGGTGGGTGTTTGTCTGTATATGTAGATGGAGATTCCCACAGAGGCTAGAAGAGGAAGTTGGATCCCATGGAGGTGGAGTTATAGGAGGTTGTGAGCTTTCCAGTGTCAATGCTGGAATCTGAACTCCAGTCCTCTGAAAGACACTGAGCAATCTCTCCAGTTCCACGGCACACCTTTTTTGTTTGTTTGTTTGTTTATGAAGGTGTAGTTTACTCACAGAGACAAACAGTCCAACAGTCGGGCTGTGCAATGGCTCTTCACAGCCAACACCATTTCTTGCCTCGCTCACAGGCTGCTGTGCCATCTTGACCTTACTAGCTTGGCTCCTGATTCTGCATTTGTGGCTATTATTTGGGTCTCTCCCCAGATTCTTAGAGGTTGATGTCGCTATAGCAACAAAAGTAGGGAAAAGGTTAGCTCCAGTTCAGGACATAAATTCAAATGCCAAACCTGTGGCATCCACTAAATACAAACCCATCAGTGTGGCACGCCATGAAACTGTAATTATTGTTCTCAAGATCAAAGAACATTACTCAAGAGTGGAGAAGCCAAGTGTAAATTAAGGAGATCTTCCTTAAACGAGCCGTGACTAAGTCTCCAGGCTCACTGAGGGTTCCCCTGTGTTTGTGCATACAATCACCCCATGACCCCAGGACACTCGTATGTAAGCTTAAGAATGTGGCATTGTGCCACGGTACACACAGAACAAATTTTACCGGACAGAGCTTGCAAAAATGCAAAAAGTGTTAAGGCCACGGGAAGGTGGTAGCTTCTGGGAAGAGGCAGAGCCCTGTTCATGCATACAGTTCAGGAGGCCGTAGCTCAAGCTGTGCCCTGAGCACTCAGTCCTGAGTTAGTCGTTGACACCTAAGTTCTTCTGGTCGCTGGTTTCCAGTGTAGGTTTTTACCCAATTTAAAACAGGAGCCACACGCTCTACTCCAGCACCCCAGGGAGAGAAGTGAGACGAGACCGAACGATTTGAAAAGTAAACTTCGGTTTTGGCAGTAATGCTGATAAGGGTAGGTGGGGACAGGAATGTTTAGTTTCCTCATTTATAGATTGGCAATGGGAAAGTCTGGTGCTTCTAGCCTACTCTTTCTTTCTTTCTTTCTTTCTTTCTTTCTTTCTTTCTTTCTTTCTTTCTTTCTTTCCTTCCTTCCTTCCTTCCTTCCTTCCTTCCTTCCTTCCTTCCTTCCTTCCTTCCTTCCTTCCTTTCTTTCTTTCTTTCTTTCTTTCTTTCTTTCTTTCTTTCTTTCTTCGAGACAGGGTTTCTCTGTGGTTTTGGAACCTGTCCTGGAACTAGCTCTTGTAGACCAGGCTGGTCTCGAACTCACAGAGATCCACCTGCCTCTGCCTCCCGAGTGCTGGGATTAAAGGCGTGCACCACCACCGCCCGGCCCCTACTGTTTCTCTTTCATTCTCCCTTCCCTTCCCTTCCCTTCCCTTCCCTTCCCTTCCCTTCCCTTCCCTCCCCTCCCCTCCCCTCCCCTCCCCTCCCCTCCCCTCCCCCTCACCTCCCCTCTTTTGTTCATTGAGACATTGTCTCATTTTTAGCTCAGATTGGAACTCACTGTGTAGTCTAGGCTGGCCTTGAACTTGTGACACCCGTGCCTTGGCCTTACGAGTGTGTGTCATCATGTCTGTCCTGTTTTGTGGTTTTGTTTGTTTGTTTGTTTTCCCCCTGCTTGAAATAGGGGCTCAGGCAGCACAGGCTAGACTCAAGCTCTCTACATAGCCAAGGCTGACTCTGAGCTCCCATTCCTCTTGGCTCTGAAGTTCAGGATTACAGGCACACACCACTGTGCCAGCTACTTTCCATTATTAAATGCAGAATTGGGGTAAACTTGTTTTGCTTCCTTAGCCCTTGTCCCTCGTGTCTTAGCTCTGTCACCGTCATCTAGCCACTCTGGGTTCTCAGTGTGAGGCAGGTGACTGAAACCATTCTTCCCCCCTCCACTGTGACTGTGCTCCCCAGTTCTGGCTTTTGAAGGGGAGGGAGGAGAGCTGAAGAACAGCAGAAACTGGGGGAGAAGGCCTAGCAAACCTGCAGATCTGAGATCTGGCCACACCCATCTCACTGCTCTCCTGTGCCTTCTCTAACTTGCTCTGGGCAGACATGCCTGCTTACTCCCTCAGGGGGCAGTTACTGCTGATTGTCCCCCAAAGCCATTCTGAATACCTGTCTCATATGCCTCTGACTTTCCTAGCTACAAAAGCACACACTTCCCAGGTGCACACACTTCCCAGGTGCACACACTTCCCAGGTGCACACACTTCCCAGGTGCACACTCTTTCCAGGTGCACACACTTCCCCGGTTGCACACTCTTCCCAGGTGCACACACTTCCCAGATTGCACACTCTTCCCAGGTGCACACACTTCCCAGGTTGCACACTCTTCCCAGGTTGCACACTCTTCCCAGGTGCACACACTTCCCAGGTGCACACACTTCCCAGGT
>JABTXL010001457.1:1407385-1428105 GCA_025134845.1 Neodon shergylaensis
TTCCTTCCTTCCTTCCTTCCTTCCTTCCTTCCTTCCTTCCTTCCTTCCTAGATAGACTCTCACTGTGCAGCTCCAGCTGGCCTGGAAATCTCAGAGCTCTGCTTGCCTCTGATTCCGGGGTGCTGAGATGAAAGGTGTGAGTCTCCCTGCCCGGCTCTGGATGCCCGGCTCTGGATGCCCGGCTCTGGATGCCCAGCTCTGGATGCCTGGCTCTGGATGCCTGGCTCTGGGTACCGTTCTTAGCACTGCCCGGGCAGTTCCAGCCTTTCTTGATTGCAGCAGACTGATGCTGCATGCGGTACATCTGAACAGCATGGTAAGGCTGGCGTCGGATGTCCTCATCAGGGCATCAAGCTGTCAGTCTAGAAAGATCAGTAACTGCTCATCCTCCTTACTCTCTATTAATTCTTCTGATCCATGTTAAGCAGGTCTGTTTTTTATAATATTTAAAATATTTTCAGGTTTATTTATTTTATGTGGATGAGCACTTTACTTGCATGCATTCATTCCAATCTCATGCTTGCATGGTGCCCTTGGAGGTCAAAAGGGAACGGATCCCCTGGAACCGGGGTTATGGATAGTGGTGAACCGCCTCATGGATGGTGGGCATCAAACCCAGGTCCTCCACAAGAGCAGCACCTGATTTTCGTTGCTGAGCCAAATTTCTAGCCCTAAGATACTTTTTAATTAATGCAATAATTCTGCACATTGTGACAGTTAATTTTCACTGCCAGTTTAATGGGATTTAGAATCGCTCAGGAGACACACTTTGATGCACATCTGGGCAGTTTCCAGAGAAGTTTGGCTGAGGAGATAAAACCCACTATCAATGTTGCCAGTGAAGAACCAAAGTTTCTCTGTTTTGTTCTCTGCCTCCATCTTGTGTCTTGTGTAAGCTATCTCCTGTAAAACATTCCAGTCCTCAGAAATGGCTAGGGACAAAAGTAACAGGGTAACCATCTGGAAAGTACAGATAACTGCAGAGTGTCCCACCCAAAGTCAGCTGATAAGAAAACTTTACAAGCAACAGATGAAAAAAGTCTCTAGATTCCAGCTAATCAGGACTGAACCCATCACTCCACACTCTGGTAATGTAACTTTTCTGGTTTTTGCCTTTAAATAATGCCCTTAGAAGGGCGGGGTAGCTCCATACACACATAAATCTTGCTTTTGCATTTTGGTGAGTCGGTCTCCCTGGTGGTCTTTTGGGGTCCCCACAGATTGGGCATAACAGCTAGCACCATCTCATGGAGTGGGACCCTAGACTGGATGAAGAGGGAAGGAGGAAGTCCACTCACTGAGCATCAGTTGACCTCAAATGATGCTATGCGATCAAGCTCCTGCTGCCGTGCCAATCCACCACAAACAAAAATAAACCTGCCTTTCCTCACCTTGCCCTTTTCATATGTTTTGTCAAGAGCAATGAGCACACATATTTTGGAAGCATAATGTACTGTTTTATTGTGTGAGTTAAATTTTAGTTTTATGTATATACCATGAGTGTGTGGATGTCCACAGGAGCCAGAACAGAGTGTTGGAGCCCCTGAAACTGGAATTACAGGGAGCTGTGAATCTCCTGACACGGGGAACCAACCTGGTCCTCTGGGAGCGCAGCAAGTGCTTCTTACTACTGAGCCAGCTCTCAAGTCTGCCAGAGACCTGCCTTGGTGGGGAGTGGAGCGGTGTTGTTCAGGTGCCAAAGAGGATGTGTGGCGGGGTGGAGGATGGGGGTTGGGGAGAGGAGGTGGACACTAGAGTCCTTTGAGTGGGGGGGGGGGAGGCGCAATGGTGATCATGCCTTTTTTTTTTTTTTTTTGGTTTTTCGAGACAGGGTTTCTCTGATCATGCCTTTTATACTGCATAGTTGCACAGAGGACTAAATGGGAGACAAGGGGCGTGTGAGCTGGGATGTGACCAGAGATCAGGAGTTGTAGAATCTAGTATTAATCTTGACAATAGGCACCAATCATATGTTAATGGAAGGATCACAAGTTCCTCTTGCTAGAAGTAAGAAGAATGACTGCTTTACCAAGCAGGGATTTTCCTTAAACTCCCAACGGAAAGGAGACCCTTAACCAAATGCCTGATCTTGTGGAAAGGACTTCTGGGGAGCAGACACTATACTACAGTTTCTTAGTCTTACTATATAGGCCTGTTCCCCTCATAACACTCCCAAAAAAGGAAGGTCCTGATGTCTTATTCTTTTCCCATTATACCATATCATTCTGATTTCTCTGTATTTATTAACTGAACTCTTGCCCTTAATGGCCTCAGGCTCTGAATTGTAGGCATTTCATCCTTGGGATTGGGTGTGTCTAGTAAATCCCTAACTTTCTTGTTCTTGTAATTAGGAGGGCACAATGGAATTCCTGGTTCCATGGTGGTGGGGATTTTTCCTCAAAGAATTTTTTCTTTAGAGAAGCCACCAACCATTGTGCACATCTTTATCCTTTTCCAAAGCCCACACAAAGTTTCCTAAACGGAGAGGTATAACAGTGAGAATCATTAAAAATGAAAGTAAAAGGTGCTGGACAAGTGTAGCCTGCAATGTTGAAACGTTGGATCTTTGTCAACCAGTGATGATCACCATGCAGTCCATGCCACCAGCTCTACAACCTGCTCTTCTTCTGTGTAAATACATCAGGTAATAATCACAAGAGTGTAATTAGCATTCCAGTTCCTCAGATGTTTATCTTCACAGTTGTTGTTTTCTTGAGACAGGGATTCTTTGTGTAGCCTTGGCTAGATCTTCCTGCAGCAAGGGCCACCTCTACAACCCAATGTTTATCATTCATTTGTTGTGAGGACTTTGGAAATCCTTTCTTTGTTTGTTTGTTTTCTTTTTTTTTTTTTTTTTGAGACAGGGTTTCTCTATGTAGCTTTAGAGCCTGTCCTGGAACTGGCTCTGTAGACCAGGCTGGTTTTGAACTCACAGAGTTCCATCTGCCTCTGCCTCCTGAGTGAAGGTGTGTGCCACCACCACCTGGTGCAAATCCTTTCTTCTAATTAGTTTGACATGTATATAATAAGCCTGATGTGGTGGTGCATGCCTATTATCCTAGCACTCAAGAGGCTGAGGCAGGAGGATTTCCATGAACTTGAGGTTAACCTGGATAGTGAGTTCCAGGTCTGCACAGGATTGAAATTTATCTCAAGGACCTGTCTCCAAACCCCAAAATGTATTTCTCCCACCTGTTCTTTACAGCCATGGTCTGTGTACCAGAACTTACCTCACTATCTGTCGCTTTGGACCTGCAGACCAACCCCTCCCCACCTCTCAGTCACTATGTCTAGTAACCACTCTTCTATTCTCTACTTCCATGACAACAGCTGTTTCAGATTCCGCATATGACCAGATTATGCACATGCTGTCTGTTGTGGAATATTTCTTTACACTGTATGAAGATATGTCTGTCACCATGGTTGCTTTCATAAAAAGCTAAAAAGGCCAAGAGCTGGGCAGGATTTTCAGGACAGAGAGAACACTAGGAAGAAGGTGGAGTTGCCAGCTGGACACAGAGGAAGCATGACATGTAGGCGATGAGGTAACAGGCCATGAGTCATGTGCAGCACATACATGAATAGAAATGGGTTAATTTGAGTTGTAAGAGAGAGTTAGAAATAAGCCTAAGCTATTGACCAAGTTTTCATAATTAACAATAAGTTTCTGTGGGATTATTTGGGAACTAGCTGGGGGGACTGAGAAAGCCAAATTACATTTGCCTTTCCATGACTGGCTTAGTTCACATAACATATTGTCTTCCAGAATTGTTTGCATTGTCAAAAAGGTTGTATCCCTTTTATGTCTGGATAGTACCTATCGGATTAGGTCTTGAGATAAGTTAGACATGTCCACCAGGTACTTGCGTTTTGCAGTGACCAATCCACCACAGTCTGAGGCAGTTAGGGAGATCAGGCTAGGGCGTGAAGAACTAACACCATTTTGCCAAGTTCTGTTCCAGGTGCTGTCTATTCTAGTTTCTCCCATTGACTGGAAGTGAAGCTCCTTTTGCAAGGCCTGGCGAGAGCGTTTGTCAGTCTGGAGGATGGAGAGGGTTCTAACAACTCAAGACTGTCAGGTGCATGCATCCAAGTATCCTCATGTTTGGTCTCTGAAGTCTCCCTGTTATAGGAGGGGGCAGAGCTCTTGATATACATGACCTACCAGTCTGGCTGTCTTTGAGTGCTCCCTGAACTCCTTAAACCCCAGGACTGCTTCCAGCAGCTGCTGCCCTAAAGCTATAAAGAATAGAATCCCTCCCACAGTGTGCCTTGGGCTGTCTGCTTAAACTAGGCACATCCAGTTGCTTTCTAGTTCTTTGTTTTTAAAGAGTTATTACTGTTGTTGTTGTTGTCATTGTTGTTGTTGTTGTTGTTATACACGTATGTATGCCACCTGTGCAAATGCCCATGCAGGCCAGAAGAGGGCATCGGGTCTGGCTGGTGCTGGGAGGAAGAGAGCAGTAGGCATGCTTTTCCCTGAACCATCTCCACAGTTCAGCTTTCTCATCCTTTTCGCTTCAACACTTCTAACATCTTGGAAGAAAAGCGACCAATGCCATAGTCTTCACACTTGCCACTAACAGGGTCTTTTTTGTTTGTTCCTGAATCTCACTCTGTCGCCCAGGCTGCCCCGGAACTAACGGCAATGCTCTAGCCTCAGCCTCCCAAATGCTGAGATAGTGGACGTGAGTCACCATGCCCAGGGCTAGTTGAGAAACGACTCTTCTGAGACTGAAGCAGTGATGTGGGGGCAAAAGGACCATCAAAGTGGACCTTACTAGCTTACCTCACCACCATGGAAGCCTCTAGTAGCTGGTAGGGGTGCCCAGGAGGTCCTCTGAGACACCTGTAGGAACTGTCTGCTTCAAAGGGAAGAAATACTTGAGGCTGGTTATCTTAACATAACCCTATACCTTCCTAGTCAGGGACTTCCCCAAGGAATGCCAACTTTCATGTTTCTAGCTTTCAGAAGAAGGATTTCCTTTCCCACTCCTCTCTGTCCATCTGTCCTTCTCCCCTCCCCATCTCCCTCTCTCTAACAGTATTTGCTGTAGCCCAATCTGGTCTGGAACTTATGTGCTTCCTGACTCTGCATTAGGAATGCTGGGAACCAGCCTGGCTGATTTGGTAATTTTATAAAAACTTTCAAGATGATCAATATTAGCATATTGTGTGACAGTGGCTTTGTCTATTGCTGTCATTCCCATGGATAGTGTCCCATTTTTGGCCTCTAAGACCCCCTCTCCTCACTGTTTCCTAGGTCTTTCTTGCATGAGCCAGGCTCGTGTGTCTCCCTTGTTTTCTGCTCCCACTAGGCAATGTGGACTTCCTGCTCCTGACTACTGAGGTCACCCAGACAGGCACAGAGCAAATGTGGTTAGAGATCACCATCGTCCCTAGAGGTCCTCGTAGCTCTTTAGTTGGAATCCCGCTCGGCTTCTTCATGCAGAGAGATAGATATTATTAGGCTTATGAAAAAGGAGGAGCCTTCCTGAGTCCACAGCTCATATTTCTTTCTTGTTTTCTCTTTGAGACTGAGTTTTGCACAGGCAAGGCTAATCCTGAGCTGCTGATCTTCCTACCTCTGTCTCCCAAATACAGATTTGTACACCACACCTCACTGGGACTCATGGATCTAAACCAGACAAAATGTTTTCTTTCACACAACTTCCTAAATTTATGCTTCCCTTTTTTGTTTTGTTTTTCGAGACAGGGTTTCTCTGTGTAACAGTCCTAGCTGTCCTGGAACTATTTCTTGTAGACCAGGCTGCCCTTGTGATGGAGGAGGGTCTTCTATGTATGTGTTACTCTCATTGGTTAATGAAGAAACTGCCTTGGCTTTTTGATAGGGCAGGATTTAGATAGGTGGAGTTGACAGAACGGAATGCCGGGAGAAAGAAAGCATAAGTGGTCAAATGCCATGGAGCCAGCCACCAGGTCAGACATGCTGAATCTTTCCCGGTAAGCCACCACCTCGTGGTGCTACACAGATTATTAGAAATGGGTTAATCAAGATGTGAGAGTTAGCCAGTAAGAGGCTAGCAATAATGGGCCAAGCAGTGTTTAAAAGAATACAATTTGTGGGTTGTTATTTCGGGTGTAAAGCTAGCCGTGCAGGAACTGGGTGGGAATGCAGCCTGCTGCTCTTTTTACACCCTTGAACTCACAGAGATCCTCTTGCCTCTGCCTCCTGAGTTCTGGGATTAAAGGCGTGCGCCACCACCACCCAGCCGCTTCTTTACTCATTAACTTAATTAACTACTTACAGCTCAAACATATATACATATTTAAAAACTAATATATATGTATACACACACACACATATATATTAGTTTAGAATATCATTACCCAGGAGTTTATTTACTATGTCCTATCATTATACACATGTGTGTGTTTCATACTAACAATGTCAATTGTTAACAATTGTTACCAGTACAATTCATAGCTACAATTTAAGATTCTTTGTTTCATTTTTTGTTTTGGTCACCGGATCTCTTCTCTATAACCCAGGTTGGCCTAGAACTCAAGGCAATCTGCCCATCTCAGCCTGTCAAGAGCTAGGGTTACAGGCCTGAACCATCACAGCAGGCTAAAATATTTTTTGCAATAAGATCTCGCGTGGTGCACGCCTTTAATCCCAGCACTTGGGAGGCAGAGGCAGGTGGATCTCTGTGAGTTCGAGACCAGCCTGGTCTACAGGAGCTAGTTCCAGGACAGGCTCCAAAACCACAGAGAAACCCTGTTTCAAAAAAGCAAAAAAAAAAAAAAAAAAAAAGATCTCGCCAGGTAATATATCTTACTAGAAGTGACAGTCAAATCACTGAGTTTTTTAAACATATAATGTATTGTATTTTAAACAATGCTGTGTTCTTATTTGTGTATGTGTCCATATGTGTGCACATACGTGTGTGTGGCCATGTCTGTGTGTGTGTGTGTGTGTGTGTGTGTGTGTGTGTGCGCGCGCGCATGCCTGAGGAAGACAAAAGAGGAGCTGGATCTTCTGGAGCTTGGATCTTACAGGGGATTGTTAGATACTTGATGTGTGCTAGAAACCAAACTCAGGTTTCCTGAAAGAACAACACTTGCTCTTAACCTCTGAGCCATTTGTCCGGGCTGTGTTTTTATGGTTTGAATTGTGTGTGTGTGTGTGTGTGTGTGGGGTGCATGTAAGGGCAGGTGTCTGTGAAAGGGGCTTCAGACACTCCTGAGCTAGAGTTGTAAGCCTCCCAGTGTGGTCGCTGGGAATGGAACCCAGGTCATCTGCAAGAGCACAGAAGCTCTCTCTAACGCTTCGCTGTATTATAGTCCTCAGACTCGTTTTCTTCCTATGGTCAGGCTATCAACCTGATCTGTCTGATACTTGTTTTTATCTCTGAGGGACTTCTGCTTCCCATCTTGGCTTAGTTTTGTCTTATAAATTATAAAAGCCTTGTACATATTCACAAGTCAAATGGTATTTAAAAGGCATATTCAATGATATTTTCTTTCTGACCTCATCCTTTCTCTTGCCCCTCCCCCATTTGTGGAACTTCAACTTTCCCCTCGGAATGTTCAAATTTGAAATGGTTGAAATAAACTGGTAACAGACTAGCATGAGAAAAGCTATAACAAAGTTATTTAACTGTAACTTTATTTGACAAGGGCGTGTTTAGGCCGAAGACCCAAAGACCCTGGTAAATTATCCGTTTCTCATCTGGGTTTGGATGGAGCATGAACAGACTCACAGATCAGGGACTGGACAGATGGGCTGGGAGCTAATGCCGTGGGTGGAGGGCAGGTGCCCAGCAAGGACTGACTGTTCACGTTCTTCCTGGCTTTTCAGTGACAGTACTTCTTCTTCCTGGTTGTGGGGGAACGGGACTCCTTCTGGAGGGGGGCTCTTACAACTTACTTATCAGTGTGTGTGTGTGTGTGTGTGTGTGTTTGTGTGTTCACACTGGCATGAACATAGAATAGACTATACCCTGTCTGGCATGTTTGTAGAGGTCAGACAACTTTTGGGAGTCAATTCTCTCTTTCTACCATGTGGGACTTGGGGATTGAACTTGGGTCTTCAGGCTTGGCAGCAAGCACCTTTGCACACTGAACCATTTCACTGACCCCTAGTTAGAGATACTAGCAGGCTTGGAGGTCACTGGGGAGTCCTCATTCATAATTGGTAGCTTGTAAGACCTGGAACAGATGCTTAAAGCTTCTGGTGGGAAGAGTGGGATCTAAGTCACCCCTCTGTCCCTGGGTAGAGACATGACATTTTGAACTGCCTGGAAGGGCCACCAATACAAAATTATCTAAATCTTATAAGACTGTTACATAACCACAGGCTTCTGATAGAGAACAAGGCCACATCATCGCTTCCTTCCATAAAGATCAACCCAAATGAACCCATCAATCACCTGGACAGGAAATGCCCCTTTCCCTCCCACCCACCCCAGGAGAAGCTGTCTGTTCTTAAGACTTGATGAATACTGCAAAGCCGTCGCCACTCTTGTCTCGAGAGTGGCCCTCTCTCCTCTGCAGTATTCATTTCTCTTCTCTGGTATACACTACTAACTGTACAGTGTGTGTCCTGTCCGAATTCCTTTGATGGGTATCACAAAGGCCAGGAAGTCAAAGAGCATCACAGCTAAGTCCTGACGGCTGATGATCAGGGAGTGTATAGTCAGTTCTCATCCAGAAAGACAGGGGAATATAAGAACTTTTGGGTTGATCGGCTTCAGGTGGAAGTCTGGCTTCTTTGACTTGCTTTGGGGAAGAGAAAGAAGAACTTCTCTGGGCTGTCTCTGCAGAGAATGATGGGTAGAGAGATGTGGGGATCACTAAAGGGCCAAAGAAAAGTTTGTGTCTGAGGATGCTTCTGTATTAGCTATTTTTCTTACTGCTCCGACATAATGCCCATCAGAAACAACTTAAAGAAGGGATTCCTTTTGGCCCATGATTTAAGAGGATTTAGTCACACGACAGCATGCTTGCTGACAGACTCACGTGACTGGGACTCTCTACACTCCAGGAAGCAGAGAGTCGGCCTTCTGCTCTGTTCACCTCCATTTCTCCTTCTTACTGAGTTTTTTGGGAACCAGGTCCATGGGGATGCTGCTGCCCACATTCTGGATAGGTCTTCCTATCTCATTTTTAATTCTTCAGAAATTCTCTCATAGTCATGCCCAGAGGTGTATCTCCCAGGTGATTCCAAATCCAGTCAAATTGACAATGAAGACCAACCATCAGGTATTGGTGTGCAATTTAATAAAAGTGTTGGGCAATCTTTCACTACATTTAAATTCACTCATTAACTTTTTGAAATGATATATGCATTTTTTATATTCCTAGTCTTTCTTATTAAAAGGTAGATGACTATGCATTCTAATTTGCACTTTGTTCTTTCTTCACTCAACTCTATAGTGGAACATGTAAATCACCCTATTAAATGTTCTTAACCCACCACTGTCTGGATTTATCTGGGTATCTGGTCCTGGCAGATTTGGAAAGTAACTCGGAAGCAGTAACTAGGAGACTGGAATGATTGAGTATTTCACATTTGGGATGACTGCAAAAAACAAATATGTTCTGCTGAGTGTGGTGGTGCACACCTTTGGTTCTAACACATGAGAGCAGAGGCTGGCATACAGATGTGAGTTTGAGGCCAGTTTGTCTACACTGTCAGTGTTGTGGAGTGTTCTCCAGAGAAGAATCCTTGGATGTGGGCTTAAGCCAATAGAAAGTCTATTAGCTGGCCAGATGTTTGGGATCCCAGTTGTAATGATCTGTCCTGTCCCTTTAAGAGACAAACCCTGCCCCCATCTACCACCGAGGCAGGCAGATCTTCCTTTTGCTTCCAGCCTGAGTTTTCTTCCTTTCCATCTCTCTCTTGAAGAGGCAGCTTCTGTCTCTCCCTTCTCCCTACTTCTCCTCTTTCCCCCATTTCTCTCTCTCTCCCCCCACCATGCTCTTCTCCCTTCTCCCCTTCCCTTCCATAACCCACTAAATAAATATCCCACCTTACTCTGTAATGCATGTCTATCTGTCTGTTTCTTGCCCACTGTGTGGCTACCTACCTGGGACCAGCCAGCTGCCTTCAGAGACCTGCGGTGTGGTCTCATGGCATGTCCATCCATCTCTCTCTCCTTGTGGGACTGGCTGCCCCATCAAAGTCTCTCACCTACCACGTGGCTCCCTGCCTGACACTCATTGCCCCTCGTGGCCCACTGCAGCCACTAGGGGAACTGTGCTGTCCTTCCCTGTGGCACCCTCTGCCTGTTGTCTGCTACTACTTCAGGGACCTGCAGCATGGTCTCATGGCCCGCTGCCCACTGCAGCTACTCAGGGATCTGTAGCATTTTACTTAGATGAGATCCGGTGTGTTCAGGGTGGTATGGCCATAGACACAGCATTTTACTTAATCCATTACATTGGTGCTGTGACTCGGCCAGGCTCTCCACATTCCCTCTGACCCACAGGCAGGCTTGCTGAGGACATGTGGAACCCTGGGCTGGGGAACAAGGTTTCTTTCCAACAGCTCTCTATTCTGCCTTAGCATGACTGCTACGTCCACCACCAGCTTCAACTGGTGAGTTCCCCATTCTGGTCAGCTTAATAATTTCTCTGAACCCAAGGAATTGACTTTTGAGCTCCTGGCAATTTTCTGGTTTTCCTAGAAATGGTGGGGGGAGCCCCCAACCATGGTTTTTACGGTTACGGTTGAGCCCTTTACTGACATTCATTTCTGGATTGCCTCCCTTAGCTAAAATCGTGTTTGGATGACCCAGGGGCCCAGGGTCCCTCAGATTTTTCTTTCTCCTCTTTTTATTTTCTTTTTCCCTCCTGCTGTGTTTTTTTGTTTTATTTTGGTTTGGTTTTTGGGTTAAAGGCCACTCAGAGCGGCCTCTGGCTTCCCTGGCTTCCGAGTCACCCCGACTGGATCCAGTCAGGTTTTAGCACCCTGCCTGTAGGCAGAGGACACTCTCCTACAAGCCCTGCAGTGTTCACCAATGATTCACACCCCACCTATAGAAGGGAGAGTCTTCCTATAGGCCTTGTGGTGTCACTGTTTGGGGGTTTTCAGAGTTTCAGCTATGGGTAGCAAGCCATCCATGCCCATCAATCCAGCCTCCCCCTGGGACAGATGCCTTTTAGAGGATCTAAAATCCCAGGCCTTAATGCCCTACTTCTTCAGCTCCTACCCTTACTCTGCCAGTGTCCTACTGGCTCCACTTTTATGGGAGCTTTCTAACTGCTGTCAGCGCACAGGCAAATGGAAGGCATTTCCTCAAACTGTCCTTGCTACTGCTGCCAACAAGATTGGTTGGATGCATGAGGCAGCTGTTTTCAATTCCTCCTGCTCCCCGCTGTGGCTTATGGCATGGCGGCTCAGGGACAGAGTGGATCACATCTCTAGGTCTCTCTTATTATTAAACTTAAAATCCCTGCAGCTCAAAAAATTGTGTCTTTTTCATACAACATGTGACCGCTGACATTTTGACTGAGATCAGGTAACTTTGTTGCCATCTTGGCTGAGAGCCAGGTCAGGTGACCAAGTTCTGCCATCTTTACTGAGGTATTCCCTGCCTGGTTCTCCACTGTTAACTCTGTTACATGGGTGACCTTACCACCATCTTAACTGAGGTCAGGTGACTTCACCACCGTCTTAACTGAGAGCCAGGTCAGGTGACCAAGTCCCACCATCTTTACTGAGGTATACCCTGCCTGGTCCCCCAATTTACTTATATTTTTCTCTCTAAATTCCTCTTGCTGACTCTGTTGCATGTGTGTTTTGTGCAGTGGCGTGCCTTTGGTAGGGCCCACCAAGAGCATCCACTTTACCCAATTTCTGTTCACTCTGTGTGTGTGTGTGTTCATACATGTAACTTAAATGCACCCATGTTTACTGTTAAATGTTGTAATTGTCTGTTCATTGTATCTCATTCCAGACTACAAAGCAATACATTTCATGTATTAAATTGGTTTGTAGTTTTAAGTCTCTTGCAACAATACGATATATTTAATCCAACCCTGATTTAAAATATATTAAGCTGTTCTTTACTATTGTCAGTTCTGCCAATAACCTTCTATTGCAAGCAGTTTTTTCTTCTTTCTGTCTTTTTATGAGTGTAAATCTTACCTATTACCCTGTCTTTGTTGTTGTTGTTGCTATTCGAGACATGGTTTTTCTGTAGCTTTGGAGTCTGTCTTGGAACTAGCTCTTGTAGACCAGGCTGACCTTGAACTCATGGAGATCCTCCTGCCTCTGCCTCCTGAGTGTTGAGATTAAAGGAATGTGCCACCACTGCCCAGCTGAGTTCTCTCCTTCCAACATGTGGGGTAAACTCAGGTGATCAGGTCTGTGCACCATATGCCTGTGTTTGCTGAGTGACCTCCCCAGCCCAACTTTTAGAGTACACATCTAAGACCTTGAATTACGTACAATCCAGCAGTGAGAGGGACCCTTCTGCAGTCAGTACATTGCTAGCCACATCTCCAGGGATGTGAAACTTGACTGCTGAAGGAGAACTTAAAGGACAATCTCATCTTCAATAATACAAAACTGAGGCAAAGAGAAGAGAGAGAGGAGGAGAGTAGTGGCAGCTAATTTTGATAGTTTGACAATTACTTTTAGCAAATGAGTTAGGCTTTCAGGCTTAAATAGAATGGGAACTAGCATTTAGGCGTGGTTTCCCGTATCTTCATAAAAATGCAGTGCTATTGGGTGCTACGGGGACACCGTTGTGCAACAGTGGGCATAATGGTGGACCTTGATGCTCAACTTGCCTGGGTGTAGAGTTACCTAAGAGACATACCTCTGAGTGTATCCATGAGGGTCTTTCCAGAGAAGTTTACCTTTGGAGGAAAGACCCACCTTACTTGTGGTGACACCATCACACGGCTGAGGTCCTGGACCGAGTAAACAGGTAAGCAGGAAAAAGTGGGTGAGGCACCATCATTCCTCTCTCTTTGCTTCCCGACTGCAGATACAGTGCTGCCTCAGGCTCTCATTGCCATGCCCGGTGGCCATGATGGATTAATATCCCTTTAAAACTGTGGGCATAAGTGCAACCACTTTGGAAAGCAGTGTGGCGGTTTCTCAGGAAATTCGGGATCAACCTACTCCAGGACCCAGCAATACCACTCTTGGGAATATACCCAAGAGAGGCCCTATCATACAACAAAAGTATATGCTCTACTATGTTCATAGCAGCATTGTTTGTAATAGCCAGAACCTGGAAACAACCTAGATGCCCTTCAATGGAAGGATGGATGAAGAAAGTATGGAATGTATACATATTAGAGTACTACTCAGCAGTAAAAAACAAGGACTTCTTGAATTTTGCATACAAATGGATGGAAATAGAAAACACTATCCTGAGTGAGGTAAGCCAGACCCAAAAAGAGGAACATGGGATGTACTCACTCATATTTGGTTTCTAGCCATAAATAAAGGACATTGAGCCTATAATTAGAGATCCTAGAGAAGCTAAATAAGAAGGAGAACCCAAAGAAAAACATATAGGCATCCTCCTAAATATTAACCTTCATCAGGCGATGAAAGGAGACAGAGACAGAGACCCACATTGGAGCACCGGACAGAAATCTCAAGGTCCAAATCAGGAGCAGAAGGAGAGAGAGCATGAGCAAGGAACTCAGGACCGCGAGGGGTGCACCCACACACTGAGACAATGGGGATATTCTATTGGGAACTCACCAAGGCCAGCTGGCCTGGGTCTGAAAAAGCATGGGATAAAACCGGACTCGCTGAACATAGCGGACAATGAGGACTACTGAGAACTCAAGAACAATGGCAATGGGTTTTTGATCCTACTGCACGAACTGGCTTTGTGGGAGCCTAGGCAGTTTGGATGTTCACCTTACTAGACCTGGATGGAGGTGGGTGGTCCTTGGACTTCCCACAGGGCAGGGAACCCTGATTGCCCTTTGAGCTGACGAGGGAGGGGGACTTGATTGGGAGAGGGGGAGGGAAATGGGAGGCGGTGGCGGGGAAGAGACAGAAATCTTTAATAAATAAATAAATAAATAAATAAATTAATTAATTAATAAAAAAACTGTGGGCATAAATAAAGCCATCTTTCTTTAAGTTGCTTCTGTGGGCTATTTTGCCACAGCAAGGCAAAAGGTAGCTACTACATTGGACAATGACCACGTGGCAGGAGCTCTCAGGATCAAATGGTGTCCAAAGAAATGGGATGCCAGACTCCAGAAGAAATTGCTGCTTGCTGTGGTTTAGATCCAACTCTCAGACCCTGTATTATTAGAAGCATACCTGTGTGCAAATCCCCCTCACCAGGGCTGACCTGGACCTGTGTGGGAATGAAGTGGGGTGGCTGTGCAGGTGAAAGACCCAGGAATCCCTTTCCAGTTAGACCTCCCCCATACAAAGAGCTTGGCTTTCAAATAAAACACTAACTACATGGGCTGTGGGTGGTGGCAGGGTGAAAGAGCTCCTCTGAGACACCCTGGAAAGGGACAGTTCATTGCAATTGGCTACTGTACCTTCACACTCAGCTGGCCTCAGGCACTAGAGCCCATAAAAATCTCAAGTAAGACACTCCAAAGCATAGCATGCTCTGAAATTTAATGCCCAGAATGTGGGCTTCTTTGGCTCCTCTGTGAAGGCTTTGGTCTGAAATTGCCAGCCTGGATTCACAAGACAGCCTGGGGTTCACTCGGTAGGCAGACATATTTACACTGTGTTTAAGATAAAAGAAGGTGATTGGGCATACAACTCAGTGGTAAAGCAGTAGCGTAGCATGCCTAGCACCCTAGGTTTAAACCCCAGTAACACACACACACACACCACAAAAATTAAAGTTTTTCTAAAATTTAACTAATTATTTGCCTATTCCCTCCTTCATTCTTTATTTAATTATTTTTGTTTTTGTTTTTTTTTTGTTTTGTTTTGTTTTGTTTTTTTGAGACAGGGTGTAGCCTTGGCTCTCCTGGAACTCACACTCTGTAGACCAGGCTGGCCTTGAATTCACAGAGATCCCCAGAGATCCACCTGCCTCTGCCTCCTGAGTTTATTTAAATTGTAATTTAAGAATAGGTAGCATTGGGAGTAGTGATTTAGCTTAGTTGGTAGATGAGTGTTTATCTAGCATGCACAAAGTCCTGTGTTAGGACCCCTGCTTGTGGTGGTTCATGCCCATAAGCCCAGCACTGGGGAGGTGGGAGTGGAGGCAGAGGCCAGCCAGAGAGGGCTACCAGAGTGGGACCCTGTGAAAACACAATGAAACAAAAGTCAAACAAGAGATTAGGTTCTTACTCCACTTTGATGCTGCTGGAGGTCAGAAAATGAATCTCCAAACTGTGGTGCTCTGACATGCTGGGAACTTTGAATCAACAGAACTTGGAAGTCTTTTGAAGCAGCCTCAGAACCAAGGTGTCTCTGATCTTCTCTGTACCACCTGCCTCTTATCCTTGCTCTTTCCCAGTGTGTATCCAAGAAGCCAAAAATACTTCTTACCCAAAGCAGGTCATAGGAAAGTATTCCTCTAATCTCCCCTCAGCTTTCTGTATATGGTCTGTGTTAGGGTTTAAATAAAATGATAGAGTTCCTCAAGGGGCCCACGGGCCACGAGGCGCCGGCAGGGAGTCACATGGTGGGTGAGAAACAGAGACCTATTAGGCACGCCATGCAAAGTGAGATTAGATATTTATTTAGTGGGTTATGGAAGGGAAGGGAAAAAAAGGGAAGGGGAAAAGGGGGAAGTGCAGAGAGAGAGAGAGAGAGGAGAGGGAAAGGAGAGGAGCCATAGGCTCTTGCCTCTGTCTCCTGTGAACAGGAAATTAAAGGCATGCACCACTGTGCCCAGCGAGAGCAGTTTACATATAATCTACTGAGACTGTATTCCAGCCAGCCTTTCCCATAGGTATACTTATTTTTCACTTATGCTGGGATTGAAGACCTTGGATATTTATTTATTTGACCTTTAAGCATTATTTGTATATAGATATATAATTTTGAAAATTTGATGTAGCCTGGGATGCCCTTCAGCTCATTGTGTAGACTGAACTGTCCTTGAACTCACAGATTCCTGGGTTCCTCTGCCTCCTGAGTGCTGGAATTAAGGGCATGCATCACCCCCCAGCCGGTTAATTAATTCATTTATTTAGTTAGGTTTTTAGGCAGTATTCCTCTATGTGGCCCTGGTTGTCTTGGAACTCACAGAGATCAGCCTGTCTTTGCATCTCAATGTATCTGAGATAAAAGGTGTGCACCATCCAGCATTGTATTTCTTTATTTTTAATATATTTCTGAGTGTGTCAGTGTCTATATGTATGCTGTGTGTGTTCAGGGAGGCCAGAAGGAGGCTCTGGATTCCCTGGAGCTAGAGTTACAGATGTCCGTGAGTCAGTTGAAGGAGGTGCTGCAAACTGAACTCGGGTCCTCTGGAGGAAGAGCAAGTGTTCTAAACCATCGAGCCACCTCCTCAGCCCCACCAACAACTTCCAGCTGAACAAATAGTACTTCCCTGGACAGCTGAGTGACAGGTTCTGAAGCTGAGTCTAAGTCGTGGAGGACAGAGGACAGAGGACAGATGTTAGCATGTGTGGGTGGGTCGTAAAGAACATTGCGTGAGAATCCTGCAGCAGTGACTGCCTCCATAAGAAGCTGCCTAGGAGGATGGAGGTGAGGTCAGCTCCTGGTAACTGGGAGCGGGAAAGACTGCAGGAGGGAAAACTCAAGAGCAGAATGGAGCCAGGTGCGTCCTACTGGAGAAGATACAATGAAGGGGCCAGAAGCTCAGAAATGGGAGAGCAGATGTGCCCAATTTTTTGGAGAAATGTTGAGTACTGAGTGTGGTGACCTGTCTCTCCCAGCTCTGAAGTTATCAGGAAAACAGCTGAGTCCCAGTTTGCTTGGTCATTGATTTAACTAATTGATTATGTGTTGAAGCTGAAAGAGTGGCTGAGATCTGATGCAAGGGTTGACTGACAAGTGTCCGGAACAGTGTGCTCCCATCGGTGAAAAGGGTTCATCAGTGGTTGCTGTCATCACGTCACAGATGGATGACGGATGAGCAAACCACAGTGAATGCTACAGTGTGTGCCTGTAGGGGTGGATCTCAGTCACTTTGGGTGGATCTGTCCTTAATTGTATCGTTATTCTCATACACAGGTCCCCAGCCAGGGACTTTGTAAGAAGCCTTTGTTTAAATCCCAGGACCTCGAAAGCATTTAAATGTCTGGGTTACAGAAACCGAGGTGTGCAGATCTGAGCTGAGGAGGCTTTACGTCATTAAAGGCAGTCTGAGAACAGGAACCTGTTTGTCTTCTCCTGTGTGCTACTCCCGGTCAGACTCGAGTTCCCTGTAAGCCGTGAATAAACCACAGGCCTACGCCTTCTTCCAAGTTCCTGATGCAGGACTGATTTCGCTGGTGCATCCGACGCCCTTTGCTGGGCTGCTCTTTCGCCTCCTCTCCATCTCCTTGCTCTTGTTATTTGATGTGGTCTTTTCTTTCTGCTTTTCAGGTCTCTCCCTATTCCTGACTCCTGCTTTTCTCTCTTTAGTCCCAGTATAGCAGATGGCACCTGACCCCCAGAAAGACATCTCTGGAGAAAGGACTTGCTTCTAGGAACAGGCTTATTTTCATTTTTTAAAAATTATTTGATATTTTTGAGACAGTGGTTCTCTGTGTAACAACCCTGATTGTCTGTCTTAGAGCTCATTCTATAGACCAGGCTGACTTCGAACTCACGAAGATCCACCTGCCTCTGCCTCCCGAGCACTGGACGTGCACCAACACCACCCAGCAACATTTATTTTTTATTTTATTTTATGTGCATTGGTGTTTTGTCTACATGTCTGTCTTTGTGAGGGTGCCAGATCCCCTGAAACTGGAGTTACAGTTGTGAGCTGCCATGTGCATGCTGGGAATTGTACCTGGGTTCTTCTGGAAGAGCAGCCAGTGCTCTTAACCACTGAGCCAACTCTACAGCCCCTAGGGACAGCTTTATTTTAAACACAGTGGCAAGCTCTTAGGCTGGGAGGAGGACAAACTCAGCTTAGGGACAAGGCTTTAGGCTCTAGCAGAACAAAGCCTGGATTTTTTTATTCCTTAACCACAGGTTCAAGCTTTTTTTTATTTGTTTGATTGAGACAAGTCTAACTACTACACTGCGCTCACAAGGCCAGGAATTTACTATCTAGCCCAGGCTGGCCTTGTACTCACAATGCTCTTGATTTAGCCTCTCAGGAGCTGGGATTATAGATGGGTGCTGCCATATTCTCTCAGGCCTGTATTCTGTAAATAAGAGACGTTTTTAGCATAACAGAAACTGAGTGTATGTTTCCTAAACACATTTTCTTTTTTTCCAGTACAGCAGGAGTTGGAATGCGATGACCCAGAGGGCGGCTCCGAGGCCCTAAGATGTAGAAACACTAGACAGAAGTCGTCCAGGCCCCTGAATGACATGGAAGAATAGAGCCCCAGTGTTGTCTGCCCTGTCCCCTACTTTGTGACTTAACTAGCAATGAGTTTGTATTCTCTAAAACCGCTGAAATACTGAGGTTGTTTGTTACGGCAATCGCTTTCCCCTGGTTGACTCACCCATTAAAATTGAAAAGTGCTAATGAAAAGACTCCATTTGGCCTTGAAGAACGGGCAGGATAGTGCACGCAATTTCCTAATAATTGTAACTCACCCGGGGGGAGGGGCCAGTCTTCTCCAGTTTACACTGCACCTCAGGACTTCCATGTTTTCACAGCACTCCTGTGGTGTGGTATTGGTCGGTGGGAGATACCGGAAGCCTTGTGATAGAGAACCTGGCAGCCCCAGCGTCCCAAGAGTGATGGGTAGCAGCTGCTAGTGGACTCAGTTGTCCTGGACCCAAGAGGAAGTCGGGAAACCTAGTAGGCAGGTCAGGGCCTATAGAAATGTCTACAGTGGCCCCAGAAGAAGAAGTATTAGAGAACATGATTTGCGCTTCCTTTGATTAAGTGCAGGACACTCTAGAGATTTAAAGTGCTGCCAGGTGTCACAAAGACAAGAGGTGACAAAGGGACCCTTCTGTAAATGACCGTGACCCACACATAGGATCAATGTGGCTCCTGTTCTGACTTCTACAACATTTTCTCTTCAGAGAAGGCACAGTTTCAGGAGTGACAGGCTGTTCCAGGTCACCCCCCTCCAGTCACCTTTCTTTGACTTTCCTTGGAGGCGAGCCAAGTTTGGATGCCAGGGAGGCCTGGGGAATCTGCACCTTCTGCAGTAACCTCAGTGGGCGTTTTGGCATCCGAGATATTCAGTCCACCTGCTAACTAGGGAGAAACTCACAGGTGTTCCTATGGCAGGGCAAGTAACCTGATACCTCTGGTGACTGCTTAGAGTTTTTTCTTTAAGTTGAGAGAAAAATCAGTAAGCAGAGGCAGGAGGGTCGACCCACATTCCTCAAACGTAGTGAATTCCAGACCAGGCTGGATGAGAGCGAGACTCTGCCCCTCAAAAGATCCCCAAAAGAACAAATAATGGAATCAACTGAAAAAAGAAAGGCAGGCTAAGTTTGAGAACTCTGCTTCTGAGCTGTAATTCTTATGTTCAAATGGGGGAAAACGTGACAAGAAGCCATCTGAAAGGGACAAGACAAACAAAATGGATAAAAGTTGTGGGGGCCAGGGAGGTTGTGGGCTCTCAGCATCTGCTTCCCTCTGCAAAGCTCTTGGCCAAAGCTGGGTTGCTAGGTACATGTGGCACTTGGAGCAGCCTTACAGTTTATGTTTTTGTGTGTGGTTTATCCATGTGCATGTATGCATGTGTGTGACTGTGTATGTGGAATGAGTCCAGAGGTTGTTCTGGGGTATCTTCATTATCTTACTTTCCACTTTTTTTTTCTTAGTTTGCTTCCTATTGGTGTGATGAGACAAACCAACCTGTGGAAGAAAGTGATTACTTCGTCTTACAACCCCACCAGGTTACAGTCAATCACTGGGGGAAGTCAGGACAGGAACTCAAGCAGGGAGGAACCTGGAGGCAGGAACTGAAGTAGAGGCCAGTGGGGGATGCTGCTTACTGGCTTGCTCTCCGTGACTTGCTCAGTCTCCTTTCTCATACAGCTCAGGACCACCTACCTATCCAGGGGTGGCACTGTCTCCAGTGGGCTGGGCCCACACATGCACAGCAATCAATCATAAATCAAGAAAATGCCCCGCAGGCTTGCCCATAGATCAGTCTGATGGAAACACTTTTTCAGCTGGGGTTTCCTCTTCCCAGAAGACTTGAGCTTCTGTCAAGTTGCCAAACAACAAGATGACAACGACTCAAACCTAAGCAGCACACTCACTAAATCTGGAACTCACTGCTTCTGCTAGTCTGTCTGGACAGAGAGCACCAGGATCCTCCTGGCTCCCAACCAATGCTGGGGCTACAGGAACACACAACCATGCTTGGCTTTTATGCGGCACTGACCATCTGAATTCAGGTTGTCATGCTTGCCCAACAAGTCCTTCACACTGAACCATCTCCCTAGATCAGCCGCTCTCAACCTTCCTAATGCTGCGACCCTTTAATACAGTCCCCCACCCATAAAACTATTTCCCTGTGACTTCATGACTGTAATGAATTGTAGTGTAAACATCTGATTTACAGGATATCTGATATGTGACCCCCAATGGGGTTTTGACCCACAGGTTGAGAACCACTACTACTACATCCTCGTGTGTTTTTTACTGAGACAGTCTCTCTCTCTCTCTCTCTCTCTCTCTCTCTCT
>JABTXL010001457.1:1428115-1465267 GCA_025134845.1 Neodon shergylaensis
TCTCTCTCTCTCTCTCTCTCTCTCTCTCTCTCTTTCTCTCTCTCTCTCTCTGTTTCTTTTCTATTTCTCTTTCTTTTCTCTTTCTCTTGTCTCTTTTTTGTGAGACAAGGTTTCTCTGCATAGCCCTGGCTGTTCTGGAACTCACTCTGTAGACCAGGCTGGTCCTAGAATTCAGAGATCCTCCTGCCTCTACCTTCTGAATGCTGGGATTAAAGGCACCGTCCACCACTGCCTGCCGAAATAATGTCTCTTCGGATAATCCAGGCTAACACTGAACTGGAGTTCCAAGCTGCCTCAGCCTTCTGAGTGCTGACTTTGCAGGCCTGTGTCACCACGCCTGGCTGTAAAGTTTTCAAACTGTGATATGCACAGCTTAAACTCATTTCAATTCCAGAAGCAGGGGCACTCCTGGAGTCTCTTTCTTCTCTGTTCTCTACTGTGTCTGACTTCCTGTTCTGGGCCACCTCAGCCTGTTCCAGGTGCTTAAGTTTCTGTCCTTTATGTCCTTCTCACATCTCAGGGTCACCGACACCAGTCTTCACTTCTCTGTGTTCTAATGAGCTGCTCTGATATCAGGCAAGCAGCTACTGGTTTGTTGTGACTTGTAGTGTTTCTTTTCTTGGATGACCTATATTGGCATAAAATAAGGCTTTTAGTCATATCCAGAGAAGCTGGCAAACTGTAAATATTTCAGTTACAGATCACTGCAAGAATTAACACATCAGGGACCAGTGAGATGGCTTACTGGGTAAAGAAGCTTAGAGTCAGGCTTGATCTGAGTTCAGTTCCTGCCACCTAAACAGTGGAAGGAAAGATCCAGTCCTCCAAAGTATGCATGTACCCACACACATGCATACACAAAATAAATAAACATTAAAAAAGAATTAACACATAATTTATTAAGCCATTAAAGTTATTATCATTATTGTGAGGTGTGGTGACTCCTTTAAATAACATTTTTCTTTATTTTTATGTGTATGAGTGTTTTACCTGCATGTATATCTGTGTACCATGTATGTGCCTGATGCCCGAGGAGGCCAGAGAGGGCACTGGTGGAGTTACAGATGGTTGTGAGTTGACATGTGGGTGCTGGGCCTCTTAACCACTGAACCATCTCTCTAGCCCCCAAATTACTAATTTTATTACTCGGTAAGTTAAAAAGTTAAACCTTTAGTAACAAGCCAGCGCAGTGGTATACATCTTTAATCTCAGAACTTGGGAGGCAGAGGCAGGCGGACCTCTGAATTCCAGGCCAGCTTGGTCTACATAGTGCGACCCAGTCTCAAACAGTAAGACATCAATCTAAAGGACACCAGACACTGATGAAACACTGGTTTCCAGTGCTCAGGGCTTTGCACGTTTGACTCTCAGGAGTTATCGGCATTCAGCAGATGGTAGGGAGACCTGCCTAGATAAACGAGAAGCTCCAGCTTCAAGCTGTTGTAATGTTTTCTGTATTCATTGGTGCCTGTGGGTGGGAAACCAGTCGGCTCCGATTCTCCTGACCTTGCAAGTCAGGAGCAGCCTGTAGAGTGTAAATGGATACCTGAGACCAAGAAACCCACGTCAGAGCCTCTGTACACTTTAATCCGCACTTAAGACGGGGAAAAGAGCCACAGGAGCTGTGTGCTTTAAAAGGATAGTATCATTTTATTCTCTCAGCAAGAAGGGGATAGCAACATTTTCGTTTTAAGAGAGCCAGCCAGGTGTGGTGTTGCATGTCTGTAATTCGGGCGCGCACAAAGTAAAGGCCGGGGGTTCCAGGCCAGTTTCAACTACGCAGCCAATTCGATACCAGCCCATACTACAATGATCTCAAATATATGTAATTTTAAAAATTAATAAATCCCTTTTTTTTTTTGAGACAGAGTTTCTCAGTGTAGCTCTGTCCCGGAAATCACTCTGAAGACCAGATTGCCTCTGCCTTCCAAGTGCTGGGAATTTTAAAGGCGTGTACCACCACCGCTGTCTGTCCAGGAAAAGCACGCGCAACCACACCTGGCCATAGATAAATAAGTGAAACCTGGTGTGCTGTCACGTGCCTGTAATACTGAGGTTTGGAGGTGGTGGGGTGGGGGTGGGGAGATCAGGAGTTCAAGGTCATCCTCACCTACAAAGCCAATTCCCTTTAAGACCCTTGTCTCAAAAACACGGGCAGACAAAGCCAAAGCTCAGTGACTTGCCAAGATGGCCCTGGCAGTAACTAATACAAGTAGGCTTCAAATCCAGTTTGTCAATTCCAAACCCACGCGAACTGAACTTCCCAGCCCGCGCCTCCCTAACTACTGGCTATCTCGTTCCAGGCTCCCCGCACACCGGTCGGACCGCCTGCTGAGGAAGAGTGACTCCGCCCGGAGCAGCGCCGCCGAGCCGGTGACCAGCGGTGCGGGTGCCTCCTCCCAGCCGTGCTCGCTGCAAGTTACACCTTTCCCGCCCGCGGCCCCACGCGCGGCCCGCAGCGAACTACACTTCCCGGCAGGACGCGGCGCGCGCAAGCGCACGGGGGGCCTCCGCCATGGCGACAGTGCTGTCCAGAGCGCTTAAGCTCCCGGGTAAGGAGTCTGCAGCCCGGCGACCACTCTGAGGAGGCCTCACTTGGGGAGAGGGGCGGACGAGGCTCGGCGGGGCCTGGCTGTTAGCCGGGAGGGCTGCAGCGCTCGGGGGACGAGAAGGGGCGCCGGGGTGTGGGTCGGGGGCGCTCGGGGACACTTGGGGACTCGCGGGGACTCCCGGGGCAGAGACTGCTGGAGGCGCGCGGGGCCGGGTCGGGGGCGGAGGGGCGCGACGGTGACCGTCAGGTCAGAGAACCTGTCGCCGCCGTCACCCAGGGAGGGCCGGCCACTGGAGCATCCTTCCCTGTGCGCCGGGACTCGCTGCTGCGATCTGGGGCTGGACCAGAGGGGGAGCCGGGGGCTGCAGGACTGTAAAGTGAGTGGCCTGGGCAGAACAGCGTCTCTGCTTGCTGACAGCCGCCTTGCAGCAGCGAGCCAGCCGAGGCAGGTGTTCCCCTTCCTCCTGAGTGGTAGAGGAAGGCGAAGAGATTAGGAAAATGGCTAATTGAATCGCACGGGGTCACACAGCAGGGGGCTATGCTGTTTGAACCTGTCGTTAGCAAATTTTAAACATTTAGAGCTATCGAAAAAATTGTTGTTCTCCTTAAAAATTTAAACACGCAGTCGTAAGGCTTTTTTTTTTTTTTTGTTTGTTTGGTTGATCTCTTGAGAAGCAATTGCTTTCCCTGGCGTGTTAAAAAGGGTATCTCTGATGCCCAGCTTGAGGCTTTTGGTGGGACTCAGGGCCCTTGTTCTCAAAGAGTTTCTACTCTGCTACCTTGAAACCAGCCCTGTGTCTTAGCTGACCCGAGACTTCATGTCTTTAGATCTTTCCCCCCTTCATGGGCAGCTTGAAACACTGAAAAGAACATTGATAAGATCTATCTTGGAATGCGTACATAATACTGAAATTAAAAGAGACGTTTTCCCTGCAGGATTCATTTACCCTGAAGAAAGTACCCTCCTGTTTAGATGCTGTCTTCTCAAAGACATAATTAAATGTCAGGCATTTTTAGCTTCTCTTGTTTATTTGTTTTGGAGCCCTTGTTTTATTTCAGCATAGATGATTGTTATTCTCTGAGAATAAAACTGCAGGAAGGGGGGGTTAGTTCAGGGGTAGACTGCTTGGGTAGCACACACAGATCCAAGTTCAATTCCCATCACAGAAAAGAAATGTTATTAGTATTCAAGTGGAGGGGAACGAGAGAGAATAATGAGTTGAATATGAGCAAGACACAGTACTCTACATGTGTAAAAGTGTAGTGAAACTCGGCATTTTGTATACTATTCAAAATAATGTTAAAAAATAATTCAAGAATATCTTGGCTGATCACTCCGGAGAATGTGATGCACACAGCGCACTCTTTGGCGTACTGAGTTGTAGTTCTTCGGTCATCTGACCCTATCGAGTGAATGAGTCCTGTCTTTGGAAGGCAATTTGACCCCAAGGGCTGAGTTATGATCAGTACTAAGGCCTACATACAGATCTATATGCCTTGTCCTATATGTGATGTGGACTCTTTTTTCTTTTTAATTATTTATTTAATTAATTAATGTACATTGGTGTTTTGCCTGTGTGTATGTCTTTGTGAGGGTGTCAGAATCTCTGGAACTAGAGTTACAGTTGTGAGCTGCCGTTGAGTGCCGGGAATTGAACTCCGGTCCTCTGGAAGAGCAACCAGTGCTCTTATCCACTGAGGAGTCATCTCTTCAGCCACACCCCACTTCTTTTCTTGTTTTTCTCCTAATCTTTCCCTTGCCCCTTTTCTTCACTGCCCAAAATACAATTTGTGGCTTTTATATTAGGTAGAAGTTACTTTCTCAAAGCTGTTATTGGATACCTTGTAATTGGGGCTGTGACTCTGAGGTCCTGTTACTGTGCTGTGTTTTCTTAGGTAACCCTCTTGGTATTGTTTTGTGTGGGGGAAGCAAATGGAATGGTGGCTACGAACAGGAGCCAGGCTCTGGATTTGGCAGGATTTGTTTTGATTTTACCTCTGCGTTGAGGATCCAATCCAGGGCCTTGTACGTGCATGCTAGGTGTACAAGCTGCTGGTTGGGCTTCATCCCCAGCCAGGCTCCGGGATTCACTTGGTTAGCTGCTTTACACCTTTAAGCTTTAGTTTCCTCATCTGCAATAATAGTGTTGTTCTCGAACATTCTCAACATGCCACACACTACATTGCATAGTTATCTCACAGGGTTATTTGGGATGGTAAAAGAGTTATTCTTAGGAATTTAATTAGCTTCTTGCACACCAGCTGTTGTTTTGGTCGTTAGTAACTTATGGGGGCGGAACACGGGGAAGACCTGATCCGGGGAAGACCTGATCCAGGGACCGAGCTCTGCTGGGTTCATCCTCTGGAACCCTTTCACTGAGCTCAGGATGGGAAGGCATTTGGCTCCTGTGCCTGGCACGAGGTTAATAAGTAACAGAGGGACAATGTGACATTCATAAAGCCAGCAGGACAGCTTATCTCTTAGGTATATGTTTTTTTAGTTTTAAAGTTTAAAGTTCAAACACGGAAGGGACTGTTTGAGTACAGTGTTATTGTTGTGGTTTGTTTTATGGGATGTGACTTAGAGGACTGAGCCTCTAGGTAAACTAAGCCATACTGGGAATTGTTGACTTTGGTACAGGCACGCATCCCGTCCTACGTGTAAGTTACAGTGTGAGCTGAGGTAGAGGGTGGCACAGGGTGGCATATGTCTCAGTGCGTTTCCCTAAGCACACCTGGGCGTAACACGGTTGTGTCCCTTCGCAGGAAGGAACAGGAACGATTCCACTGCACCATTTGGGAACACTGTTGAGTCACTGTCTCAGTCTCCCGGGAGGAAAGCAGTGCCTGTGAGAAGCTTTTACATCACTGTGTTATGAAACCAGAGCCTTCTCTTGTAATCTTTGCAGACAGAAATACAGTTATAGGAGCGTGTGTGCGCGCACGCGCGTGTGTGCGCATGCCCGTGTCTGTGTGTGGGTATGTGCATGTGTATGCAGGAGCCCCTGGTGGTTAGAGGCATAAGATCTCCCCTGGAGCTGTCTCATGTGTGTGCTAGGAGTTAAGTGCAGGTCCTGCAAGTGTAGCGCATGCTCCTAACTACTCAGTGATCTTCTAGCCCCTCTTTGCAGACATCTCACTGACTGAAAACCTGGGCCTTTGGAAGATGGCTCAGTCGGTAAGAGCAGTTGCTGTTTGAGCATGAGGACCTGAGTTCGAATCCCTAGTACCCACATAAAAAGCTGGGCATGGCTACACATGTGCCTATAACCCTAGTGCTGAAGGGCTAGAGGCAAGAGGATTCCTGGGGCTTGCTGGCCACCAACCTAGTTCCAGTTTCAGTGTGAGATCTTTTTCCAGGAAAATAAAGTGGAGAGCAATATAACAGGACACCTGCTACCCTCCTGGCATGTGGGCACACACATCTGTGTGCACAGTGTACATACACTACACACACACACTATGCATACATATACACATGTATACACACAATATGCACATGTGCTCTATACACATGTGCTACACATCGCACATACATATACATGTATACACCATAAACACACACACACACACCTGGGTGCTCACCAAAAGCAGCAGACTCAGAGTGAGTGCTGGGACTCTGTACTGTGAAACACAGACTCTTATCTGGTCTGAGTGTGGCCTGAGGCTAGTCAGGGGCTTCATGTTCTGCCCATTTCTGTTTCGTTTTTGTAAATAGTCAGAAAAAAAAAAGAAACCTTGTCTAGTTAACTTGCATTCTTTAATAACTAAGCCAAAGTTTGTTTTCATACTATCTGTGTTAATGTAAATTCGAATATTTATCATGCTCCAAAGGTTGGTCTTGAATTGGCCCTAATGTCAGAGCTTTCAAGGCATCAGCCAATGGTTGCTCTGTGCTCTGGTGTGCTGGCCTTCATACTGCAGAGGTCCTGGACTTTATACCCTAAGTTCTTCCTCGGACCACTTTGGAGATACTGTCCTACTACTACCTCCCCAATGCCCATGTAGCCCAGGCTGGCCTGGAGCTCACTACACAACAGAGAATGACTTCAACGCCACATTGGTTCTCTTGCCTCCACCTCCTAAATAGTGATTACAGGCATATGCTACCACACCTAGGTAAAGTTAACCTATTAAAAAAATATTTTTAGTGTGTGTGTGTGGAGGGCAGCAGAGGGCTTGCACTCATGACACACATATGGAAGTCAGAGGCTAACATGCAGGAAAGGAGTTTCTATCGTGAGGTCCAGGGGATTGAACTCAGGTTTGTCAGGTTTGGCACCCACTGAGCATCTCGCTGGTCCTTTCTCTGACTGTCCTCAAACTCTTGAGCCTCCCGAATTACGTGTTCCCCCATACCAGATTCCAGTTTGACTTTTGTCCATCATCGTTAGAAACGCGACTCTTCACTGTAAGCCGGATGCCATGCCCTTCTGTTGTCATCCTTGAAGTCCTGTATTTTTACGGGGATATTCAGTGAGAAATATTCTGTACTGCGTTTTCTCGGGCCTCTGTGCTGTTTGTTCTTGCAGTTAGGTGTGGCTTTATTGCAGTATCTCTCCATCCTTCTTTTGCGTCTCCTTTAATACTGTGTTATGGTCCATTTTTTTTCTCCTCTTCAGTTATACATATCTCTGTATTGGTCAGTTTCTTAGGGTTCAAAACGTTGGTTTGAGTTTTATGTTTAACTGTGTGGGTTTGTGCATGTGAGTGCCATGCCTGTGGAGACCAGAAGAGGGCATCAGGTCCCCTGAAGCTGGAGTTGCTGGCAGTTGTGAGCCACCTGGAATGGATCCTGGCAACTGCAAAATGGACTCAGGTCCTCTGGCAGAACAGAGTGTATGCTTAACCATCAAGCCATCTTTCCAGCCCTGGTTTGAGTGTTTTGAGACAGGATCTCTTTTAGAGGTCAGGGTTGGTCTGAAACTCACTAAACAGCCCAAGCTGGCCTGGAACTCTGGGCAGCCCTCCTGCGGAGCCTGCTGAGTGCTGGGCTTACAGTCACCACACAGTCTGTTTTGAAAGCCTTGGGAGTTGGGAGTAGCTATTGTTGAAGTCAGACTGCCTAGGTTTGAATGTACTTGCGCTTTAGCTATGGGCCAATTTCTTAAATGCTTAACTTTTTTTTTTCCTCATTGTCCTCCTCCAGAAAATGGGAGGTATTTCTGTCTTCATTGTTTTGATACCTTATTGTTGATATTTTATCTTTTCTACTGAATTGTACTTGCTTCTTAGAAGTATTACATCTTTTTATGAGTCTTTATTTCAGAAAAGATGATACTATTTTTTGGGGAATCCACTGGGAAATTGTTTAATATTTCTTTCATCTTATGGTCGGATTGATCTGCCCTCCTCCCTGCAGCAGCGATGAGGGCAAACCCAGGAACTTATGCTTGCATAGGCAGTGCTTACCTCTATTCTCTATCCCCAGTTACTCCTCCCAGCCCCCAGATGTTCTTTTCCTGACTGTACTCGCTGTATTTTGTGGTAGCCTTTCTTAAGTATTTTTAGAACTCCGTAGTGTCTTAGGAAGTGAATGGCTCCTTTCTCAAGACTGCTCCTGTTTTGATGGTGTAGCTGTTTTCCTTTGGGTTACTGACTGGGATGGTAGCACAGTTAGCCAAGGCAGGTGTTAAGCTGGGAGCTTATCCCCCAGCCCCCAAGCCTGAGAGTTGTATTGGTCTGGACTCCAAATCCCAGCATGCCAGGTCCTGGCCCCTCCCTGGGCGGGGGATCAGGACCACTCCCACAGGGTATTTAAAATAGCTCCCAAAGGAGAAACATGTGGTCTCCCGGTTCCCTCTCGGGGGCCACCCGAGAGTACAGTAATCTCATTAAACCTGAATATATTTTAATTTGGCTTGTGATTTGGCTTGATTGGGACTTTTGTGTTGGCAGATAGCTCATGTTAGGAAAAAATCCTAACATCTCTAAGTCCCTCTCTATTCCTTTCTGTGCCTCTCTATCAAATCCTGGGTCCTCCATATTCTCAATGGCTAATTCTTGTCAAATAGTTGCTGGCCTTGCCCCCTGATTCAAGTTTAACTTTATTAACACAGTCTCACAGTGTCATGGTGTGATCAAATATCCTGCAACATTTCCCCCTTTCTCTCTAAATAAAAAGGAAAGATTTTAACTCCATCTTAGTAAAATTATATGCAATAAGAACAAATATCAAGTAAGAATTACATTCACAATGTCCAATTCATTTGTATTTGGCAGATTTGGAGAAAATACTCTATTATCTATTCTATATTGATGGATCTAAAGTCTTATACCTAAACTGCTTTCTGTCATAGCTTGTAGCTTACAGACTTTCTGTAAGAGCCTAGCCTCATGCCCTCGGTCACCAGTGGTGAGCCACATTTCCCAGCACCAGCTCTCAGAAGTTATTGGGCCCATGTTGCAGAGGCATGCAGATGCCAGTGGGTGCCAAGTCTAGTTAGACTTCTTTTGGGCTGCCAGTTCCCAAATAATGACATGGAGACTTGTTTTTGTTGTTTTTTTCAAGACAAGGTTTCTCTGTGTAGGTTTAGAACCTGTCCTGGAACTAGCTCTTGTAGGCCAGGCTGGCATCAAACTCACATAGTAGATCCTCCTGCCTCTGCCTTCCGAGTGCTGGGATTAAAAGTGTGCACTACCACCGCCTGGCTCTAACAAGCTCTTATAGCTTAAATTAACTCATTCTTATTAATCTATATTCTGCCATGTGGCTTGTTACCTCCCCTCCATACTGTATGGCCAATGTCTCCGTGTCTTGCTGGCAAATCCCACCTTGCTTCTTCCCAGAGTTCCTCTCTCTACCCAGAAGTCCCACCTATCCTCTCCTGTCTAGGTATTGGCCATCCAGCTCTTTATTAAACCAATCAGAAGGTGCTTTGTCAGAGATGCATCTTTACAGTGTACAGAAAGATTATCCCACAGCACAGCTGGCCTCTGTCTGTCAGAGCAGCCAATCTCTTCAGGATTTGATGATGCCTGCAGTTAGTTTCTGTACAGCTTGTTTCTTGGAGAGATTAATTTTTTTTTCTGAGACAAGATTTATTTTTGTAGCCCTGGCTGTCCTAGGACTCAGTCTGTCGACCAGGCTGGCCTTGAACCCACAGAGATCTGCCTGTCTCTGCCTTCCAAGTGCTGGGGTTAAAGGTGTGCACCACGACCTGGCAACATTTTCAGTTATCACAGTTTCGTCACCATCAATTCTGTGGATTCTGTCTCCTTGTTCATGTACATGTTACTTTTACTTGTTTCCTCGAGGGGATAGAGTTTCATGAATTTGGCAGCAATTGTTCATGCATCGTGTGTTGGGAGTGTGTTGTTTTTTCCTTCCTCTCTGCTCCCCATTCTCTCCCTCCTCCTTTACCTCCCTCTCTCTTCCTCCTCTTCTTCTGTCTTTCTCCTCTCCTGGTTTTAAGGAAGGGACTATGGCAGAAATGTCTCCTGTGACATTATTAATTAGAAGCATGTGTTCCTATATAAGAACGTCCACTAATTATTTTTTATAGATTTGCTACAATTGTCTGCATTTATGTAGCATATATCGCCAGGGCCTTCCTTCCCGTTATAGCGTAAGTCCTGGTAAAAGTGAATTGCCTTCAGTTGTTCTATTAGCTGGTATTTTGTTAGTGGTTTCACTTTGACAGTTTCGCTTCTTTGGGAACGTTGGGAGGGAAAGATGGACAAGATTGATTGAGGCCAATGCTGCTTCTAAATTTTTCACTTGGTGCTCAAAATCCAGTGGTAAGGCCATTGGGTAACCTGCGTGCAGTTCAGAATCCCTGGGAGTTTTAGGAGGATTGGTGTGTGATGCGGCTGCCAAGAGCTACCAGTATTTACCGGATCACGAAACCATCTGGAACATGATGGTTTGGTTCTGTCCTGTCTGTGGTCAGACCACACCCTTGAATAGTGGTCAATTCCAGAAACCCTACTTAAAAAACTGTGAGCATGTTACATTGTATGCAAAGAAGGATCACCCAAAAGTGTTCCTTCAAATTATGGGTTGAAAGAGATGGAGGAGTTTAACTTGGAGATGAGAAGCCTGGGCAAAGACTGTTGACGGATTTAGATAATCATAATAGAAGCCTAAATTGATTGAGTATGACAATAAGCCAGGCACAAAGGGCCGAGTGTATATTTTCTTACATAATCCTTATAAGTGGGCTCCTCACACTGGTCCCACTCAACTGTGTGCTGAGTGATTGCTTGCTGGATGTGTGAAAGGTAATGGGAATTAAATGAATTTTAAAATTTCACTCAACTTAAATTTATTTATTTATCAGGCTGGGTGGTAGTGGCCCACACTTTACTCCCAATGCTCAGGAGGCAGAGGTAGGCAGATCTCTGAATTCAAGGCTAGTGTGATCTACTGTGAGTTCCAGAACTACACAGAGAAACCCTGTCTCAAAAAAAAAAAAAAATCCAAACCAAATCAACAACAAAAAGACAACCTCCCCCAATTGTGTATTTATCTTATATGTATGGTTGTTTTGTGTATGATGTCTGTGAACCACATGTGTGTCTGGCTTCCTCAGAGGCCAGAAGATGGCATTTGCCCCCAGAGCTGGAGTTTCAGACAGCTGAGATCCACCATGTGGGTGCTGGGAGTTGAACCCAGGTCCTCTGGAAGAGCAGCCAGTGCTCTTAACTGATGAGCCATCTCTCCAGCCCCCACCCTTCCTTTTTTCCCCCCTGCGACATGGGTTTCCCAGTAGCTATGGAGCCAGTCCTGGAACTCGCTCTGTAGACCAGGTTGGCTTCAGACTCACAGAGATCCTCCTGCCTCTGTCTTCCGAGTACCGGGATTAAAGGCCCGTGCCATCACCACCTGGCCCCTTTTTTGGTTTAAAAAATTTTTTACCTTTATGTACATGACTGTTTTACCTGTATGTATGTATGTTCAACACATGCATGTATGACCATGGAGGTCAGGAGAGGATATGGGACCTGCAGGGACTGGAGTTACACAACTGTGATTCACCCTGTGGGTGCTGGGAGTAGAACCCGGGTCCCCTGGAAGAGCAGCCAGTGCTCTTGACTGTTGAGCCATCTTAACAGTTCCTGTCAGGAGTATTCCTAAAATGTTTATTTGTCTTTTAATACAGAGGCTTACCATGCAGTCTGATAACTCGATACATAATTCAGGGTGGCCTCAGTTATGGGTTGATCCTCAATCCTCTTGCTTCTGTCTCCGGTGTTCTTAGAGTCCGAGATAGATGGATTCGGGGGGCCTTGCTGGCTAACCATCTTAGCCCAAAATGGCCAGGTCTGTTTTAGAGATGTGTCTCAGAAAGTAGGGTGAGGATCAATGGAAGAAGATACCTGGACTTGACCCTGGCCTCCACATGGCCACACACAGGCAAATGCATCCAGACATACATGTATGCACAAACTTATAACACATAGATGAGAGAGACAGAGAGAGAAAGAGAGCCAACTGCAAGATAAGCCTGGTGACACAACCGTAACCTCAGCATTTAGGAAATTAGGGCACAGTTTAAGATAGAGCCAACCTGAAAACAAACAAGAGACCAAATCCAACCTTCACTGTTAACATTAATAACCTTGCAAATGAAAATAAAGAGTAGCTTCTAGTTAACAGATTGCCGCATTCCCTAGTGTTTCCCTGTTTGTGCAAACTGCTAAATGCTGCAGAATTATCCTGTGCATGCCATTTAGTCAGCCTTTATCAAACACATGCTAAACTGTATCCTCCAGGTCTCCCCTGTACCTGGCCCCCCTCTCTGTCTTACTGCGTCCTTCCGCGTGTTAGGACACAGATGTGGTTTCTAGAAGGACGTCAGCAAGACAAAGACCTGAGCCAAGACTGCTTCCTCAGCAAATCTGGACTGTCTTTCCCTTTTTAATTCTTCAGAATTAAAGGTTTAACATTAACTTTCATTGGTCACAGCTTGCCAGTTTCCAGAGAGGAAGTCTCTTCTCAGCCAAGCCTGACGAGGTCACTGCTGTGAGAGCCAGGAGTCGGTGTGGGGATGCACCCAAGCTGCCCCGTAATTTATCTCTCAGAGTCAGTGTAGAGACTGGGTAGAAGCAGGATGCAGCCTGTGTGGACGAGCTTCCATAAGTCTGCCACCTCTGCCAGGACGCATGCTCAGAATAGCAGTTTTTACACCTTTATGGAAAGGTCCTCTTAAAGGATATTCAAATCATGGGACAATTCTGAGAACATCTTCAGCTTGCTTCCATAGAAACAACTGGGAAACCACAGACACCCAGTGAGAGATAGCATACAGAAGAGAATCGTTTTAGAAGTTTACCAGGAACAATCATGCATCATGTCTCTGAGAAAATCTGAAGCAGGAACCGGCCTTAGGTGTGAGGAAAGTTTGATTAAGAGCCACAGCCTCTAGCTGGCCATGGTGGGGCACACGTGTAATCCCAGCACCGGCAAGGCTGAGGTAGGAGGGTCACCACAGGTTCAAGGACAGCCTGAGCTACCTAGTGAGTCCCTGCCTCGAATGACTGAGTGAATACATGCGTGTGTGAATATATAAAAAAATTAAAAAAAGAAAGAGCCACAGCCATCTTTATTAATGATAATTGATCAAATTAAGAAGCTTAGAAGAGGAACAGATGCTTGGCAAAATGCCTCTGCTGGAAAAGCCCTTACGACTGACGGCCTGAGTTCAATCCCTGGGACTCACAGGGACAACCATAGTTATCAGTTGTGCTACAGAATTTTGAACGTTATTTTTCCATCCAACTGAGCCTGGTAACCACTGTTCTGTTCTTTGCTTCTCATAAAAAATATTTATGTATGTGGGTGTTTTTCCTATTTGTATGTCTGTGTACCAAATGTGTGCCTGGTGCCCACGGATGCCAGGAGAGGGCTGCAGATCCCCTAAAACTGGAGTTGTCGTCCGTGGTGAGCCACCTTATGGGTGCTAGGAATCGAACCATGGTCTTCTGAAGAGCAGCCAGTGCTCTTAACCACTGAACCATATCTCCAGCCCCACACCCTTTTTATGAGCCAGAGTCTTATGTGTAACAAACTGACCTGAAACTAACTGAGGATGACCTTGAATTTTGGATCCTGGCACTGCTTCCCAAGTGTTAGAATAATAGGCATGCACCTCCATGCCTGGTTTTTGATCCAGCCCAAGGCTTTGTGCATGCTAAGCCAGCATTTTACCTTAGACTGAGTAAAGCCCAGCTTCTTTTATGTTTTTTGGAGACAGGATCTTTTTTATTATTACATTTAAAATTTTTTATGTATGTGGTTAGATGTCAGCTCATGGAAGTAAATTTCTTCCTTCTGTTGTGTGGGCCCTGGGGATTGAACTCAGGTCATCAGGCTTGGCAGGAAGTACTCCCCTCCCCCAGCCTTATTGATAGCTCATGAGGCAGATCTTGCCTTGTAGCCCAGGCTGGCCTCAGACTCATGCAGCCTGCCTGTTTTAGCTTCATGACAAGCACTGAGATTAAAGGTGTGAGCCTTGTGCTTTCAAAGTCATTGTCTTAGTTTTCCCGTGGGCAAACATGCAGCATGTATCTGACCAGGCCTGGAATAGCTTGGCTAATGTGGTGTGTTCTGCTTCTGCCACATCTTTTTCAATTTTCTTAGCCCTGAAAGAAAATAATTCTAAAGCAGTTGACCCCTTGGGGGCTCCCGTGTTGACAGTTAATTGTACAGAATGTCACTAAGGTCGCAATGATGTAAAGCTAGGGTTTTTTTGGTTGTAGTTGTGATTTTGCTTCCATGTCACCACAGGTGAGGTTCCTTCCTTCCAGGCTCTCCCTGACTCGGTCTTTCTGTCTTTCCAGGGAAGAAGAGCCCAGACCTCGGGGAGTATGACCCCCTCACCCAGGCTGACAGCGACGAGAGCGAAGATGATCTTGTGCTTAACTTGCAGCAGAAGAATGGAGGGGTCAAAAACGGGAAGAGCACCCTGGGGGACCTTCCAGATGCAGGGGACTCAGATGCAGATGTGGCTGGGGCTGCGAAGCCACACCTGTCAGAAGTCGTCCCAGAGGGTTACCCCTCGGAGCCCCTTGGGGGTGTGGAGCAGAAGGCCACCTCTTCCCTGGTGTCCTATGTGCGTACGTCTGTCTTTCTACTGACGCTGGTGATCTCGATGGTCCTGGTCCTTCTCTGTGCCTTCCTCGTCCCCTGTCCTCCCAGAGACCTGCATAGCACTTGGAGCCGACGCCTAGGCTCCCAAGGAGGTGAGTTGCGGGATTTTAAGACATAAACCTGTAAATTTTCATATGTTAGTACATTCAAGTTTTTCTTCAAGTCATTTTGTTTGCTTTTGTTTTCAAGACAGGGTCTCACGTAGTCTTGGCTGGCCTGGAACTCACTATCTAGACCAAGCTGGTCTTGAGCTCACAGAGATCTATCTGTCTCTGCTTCCCAAGCACTGGGACTAAGGGCATGTATCACTCTGCCGGGCCGAATTTCTTTTTTGAAGATAGTGTCTTATCACCATCACCTGACTCTTAGAAGTCACTATGTAAACCGGGTTGTTCTTGGACTTGTGGCAGTCCCCTGCCTTAGCCTCCCAAGTGCTGGTTTCACAGGCGTGCATCGCTGTGCCTGGCTTTCCCTCCAAATCTTAAAAATGAACGTGTGTTATGCAGTCTTTCCCCTATGCGTGGGGTTGCCCAGAAGGTGAAGGGTTTGAAACTAAAAGCTAGATTGCTGTGCCTCTGAGCCCTGTTCTGAGTTCTCTGGTGGCAGCTTCAGCCTACAGTGGTGCTGGTGTGTCCAGCACCCGGCTGAGGAGATAGGACATCGCTGCGACCTCCGAGTCTTCCAAGTCTCCTGACCATAAGCCCTTCTGCCTCTACCCTTCCTCCCCCATCCCCAATTCTGCTGCTGAGTTTAAGCTGATAATTAATTTACTTTAAAGTTTTGCCACATTGGTGTGTTCATTAACTTTGCCTCTTTGAATTTTATATAAATATAACCATAGTCTTCTGTGACTTTTATTCTACATCATTTTTGGGATTTGAGACAGAATCTTACTATGAAGTCCAGGCTGACCTTGGCCTTCAGTCTTCCTCCTTCAGCCTTCTGAGTGCTGGCATCATAGCTACGCACCACCACACCTGGGTGCCACCACATCTGAGTTGTCAATACAAGTTTTGTGCTTTTTTGTTTCTGAGTTGCCCCCTGAGATACAGACTGGTCTTGAACTCGTGTGTAGCTGAGGATGACTTTGGAGTCCAGGGCTTCTTGCTTCCACCTGGGGTTCTGGGTTATAGTACTTGGTGCCACTGACTTTACCTTTCTGGGAAACAGTGTTATTCAGTGTTGAGGGCTGAAGCCAGGGTCTTGTGTGTACAAGGTAAACACTCTACCACTCCACATCATTTTTAAAGAGATGTTTCTGAGACTAATCTGCCCTGATGCACAGTAGCTAGAGTATTAATTTTTACCGATGTCTAAGTTTCCATGTTATGAATGTCCTATGATTTATTTTTCTATTCTATTGTTGATAAGCAGTTAAATGATTTCCAATCTTTTTTAAAAGTAAGTGATTCCGCTGGGCGGTGGTGGTGCACGCCTTTAATCCCAGCACTCGGGAGGCAGAGGCAGGTGGATCTCTGTGAGTTCGAGGCCAACCTGTTGTAATAGGAGCGGCGGGGCTTCGTCCCCAGCACCCCGACTGCCTGCTCGGCTAGCTTATGCCCCGAAATAACAACACACAAACTGTATTCATTTAAACACTGCTTGGCCCATTTCTATCTAGCCTCTTCTTGGCTAACTCTCACATATTAATTTAGCCCATTTCTAATCATCTGTGTAGCACCCCAAGGTGCGCTTACCGGGAAGATTCTAGCCTACGTCCATCTTGGATTGGAGCTTCATCGCTCACGTCTGTCCGGGAGACTGGAGCATGGCTTCTCTGCTCCCGAGAGCAGAGCTGTCGAGTCTGAGCTCACTTCCTCTTCCTCCCAGCATGCTGTTCTGTTTACTCCTCCCACCTATGTTTTAACCTATGAGGGCCAAGCAGTTTCTTTATTGCTTAACCAATGAAATCAACAGATTGATATATGACACTCCCACTCTACAAGAGCTAGTTCCAGGACAGGCTCCAAAGCTACAGAGAAACCCTGTCTTGAAAAACCAAAAAAAAAAAAAAAAGTGATTCCAAAAACATTTTGATACATTTCCCTAGGGTTATGTACAAATTTCCCCAAGGCAGAAGCCTGGTAAAACTGTCTGTCAGAGGGTGCGGGTGTGTTTTTTCTAAGCAGGTTTTACATTATTTGCCAAAGTGGTTCTACCAGCTTAAGCTTCCAGTCTTGTCTGAATTCCCTGCAGGTCTGGCAGGCAATTCTTTCACTCCTCAGGCACAGGAGGGGATCCTCCATGTTTGCCCCCCACAGGACTGGGCGGCGCTCCAGACTTTCCCTTCTCCCCCACGGCAAGTGGGATGGTCCTGGCTCCCCATGGCCATTTTGGCCTTGAGGGTAGGGTGACTTGATGGTGCCAGAGCAAGGTTTCAGAAGTCAGGTCCTGGCTGGGCGGTGGTGGCGCACGCCTTTAATTCCAGCACTCGGGAGACAGAGGCAGGTGGATCTCTGTGAGTTTGAGGCCAGCCTGGTCTACAAGAGCTAACTCCAGGACAGGTTCCAAAGCTACAGAGAAACCCTGTCTTGAAAAACCAAACCAAACCAAACCAAACAAAAAACCCAGAAGTCAGGTCCCACAGCCTTTGCTGTGGGGTGGGGTGAGGCTGGTATTATCTGTAATCAATTTCCCTGGCTGGGCTGCACCCTTCCTGGGCCTCTGGCCAGGGAAGCCAGGTTTTTTAGGGCTTCTTTTGCCCTGTGGCATTTCTGAGTTGCCAGTTGTTTCACTATACCTTGTCTAGTGTGGCCAGAAACCCCAGGATTCCATACATTATCATTATCATTCCCTGGGTCTCTAGTCAGTCTAACTTTATGTCCCCTGCTGTTTGCTATGTATGGTGTCCAGGGTTCTGGGCAGGGCCAAGGGAGATGAGTATTTCTGATGCCTGTTTGGGACAGACAGTCCATCTGGGTCGGGGTGGGGGTGCTGGCAGTGTCTGCATCTGTCTTCTTTCTAACCTGGCAGAAGAGAACTAGTCTGTGGTAACTGGCTCAGGCCCTTTTTGTTTCATTATGTGTACGCCAGGCGGGGACCTGTCTCCCCTGGAGTTGGCTGACGTGAATAGAGATGGCCTGCGGGACGTGCTTCTCTCCTTTGTGACAACCAGGAATGGGACCGAAGGAGGTAAGAGATACATCTGGAGGTTGCCAAGGGGGAGGTGTCAGCTGAAGGACAGCTTCCCAGGGGCAGTGCGCAGTGCGCGCGAGGCTCAGCAGGCCACAGGTCACTACAGATCCACCCTGCGTGATGTGCCTCATCAGAAAGTTCCTGAGGTAAATAAAGATCAGCACATGGAAACAGGGCCCAGAATGGTGGTGCACCTGCGCACCTTTAATCCCAGCCCTCAGAAGGTGCGGGCAGGCCAGTGTCTGTGAATTCAAGGCCAGCCTGGTCTACATATTGAATTATAGGACCGCTGGAATTAGAGCGATGCTGTCTCAAAGTGACCCCTGCTCCAAAAAAGAAAGAAGGGAAAGAAAGAGAGATAGGAAGGAAGGAAGGAAGGAAGGGAGGAAGGAAGGAAGGAAGGAAGGAAGGAAGGAAGGAAGGAAGGAAGGAAGGAAGAAGAAACCAGAGTGCGTGGAAATTTGAGGGACTCTGAGTGGTCACCCTGGCAAGTGAAGAAACTGATTTAAAGAAGTGACCCCAACTTTGGGGTCACGGCTTTTAGTAATTAGGTCTGAGTGTGGTTTTCCCGCCAGTTTGGCAGCTGCATCTGAATAATCTACTTATATTTTAACTATGTTTGTGTCTTGCAATCAGCAACCTATCGCTCATGCCAGGGCCTGGTGGGACTTCCGGTCCCTCTGGTGCTGGCTCTACTGCTGTCGCTAAATATAGTTTAAACTAAGTCTCTATAGTCCTAGTTACCAATAAAGACTCAGGAGTCAGATGTTGGGGTGAAAACCTGCTAGCTCAGAGAGGCCAAGAAGCCACCAGCTTCCTTTTTGGCCAGAAACCCAACAAGATAGAATTTTTCAGCTGTCCCAAACCAGAAAGATCAAGAAAGTCCGAGTCCCTCCCTATTCCTTCCTCTGTATCCTCTTCCTGGCTCCTCCATACTTTCTGTGGCTAATTCCTGCTAATTAGTTGCTGGCTTCACTCCCAGGTTGATTTTATTAACACAGTCTTGGGTTTCACAGTGTGATCAAATATCCTGGAGAGAGAGAGAGAGAGAGAGAGAGAGAGAGAGAGAGAGAGAGAGAGAAAGAGAGAATGTGTGTGTGTGTGTTGGGGGAGGGGCAGAGCCAGCCTCACAATGTCTTTCCTCAGGAACAGCCCACATTATATTTTGAGACAGTGTCTCTCTCTGGCCTGGAACTTGCAGCAGTCCTCAGAAGCTGCCTGTTTGCTTTCCCGGCACTGTGATAACAAGAATGTGCTACCTCTCCAGGCTTGTTTATGTGGGTTCTGGGGATTAAGCTCAGGCTTTCTTGCTTGTGTAGCAAGCACTTTACCAGCTGAGCTGTCTCCCCAGCCAGTTTTCTACTCCCCTAAAGTACAGTGAAGGTTGATTCTACCCTGCTCTCGCAGTCCTGGCAGGGTTGGTCATGGCTTATGCACCTTTGAAACACAGATGTCTGGGCTGGTGGCTTCTCTTTCCCCTTTCCTTTCAGTTTAATTCTTCAGGCTTGTCCTCCCCAGGAAGGCTAAACTATGTGGAAGATACTTATAGGCTCCCCAGGTAGCTAAGTGGGACTTACTTCCCTGGCTTCCTCGCAGCTGGAGTTGGAGCAGACTGGCAACAGACTTGACCACCACCATAGCAGGTCTCAGGCTAGCCCTTTAGAGAACTAACTTTCTTGATTCCAGTGATCTCTCCCTCCTTTGTCCCTGGGGCATTGACAGCTCTGAGGGGCTACACTGCCACTGATGGGGTCCTCCACCCTGAGACATCTTTATCAATAGTCTCCTTGTCAAGTTCTCCATAGTTACACTAGCTGAGCGTGTGCTGTTTCTGGGACTCGGTTACACCTGACACCCAAAAAAAACAAGCAAAAATGCCTTATTTTCGTAATAGTTACACAGGGTCCTAATTGGCCCGCGATGTCCACTAAATTGGCAATGACTGTAGCATACCAGCTGATGTAAGGACCCTACCCAGAGAGTGAAGAAATCCTAGGAAGAGCTTTTGGATCATTTAGGCCCAGAGTGAGCACTCGGCATGCTTTAGGGATTTCTGTACCATACATTCGCCTGGTATTACCAAAAATACCTTTTGGAAGCATGTTTGATATGTGGCTTTGTGACAGGAAGAAAAGCATCGGATTGGACTGGAAAAGTCTAGAGGGCAGTACCAGGCAGTACCAATTGCTGCCTCTGCAGGCCACTCCGTTTCCTGTTTGAGGCTGTGTTGTTCAGTTAGCACTGCTGATGGACAGGAGAAAGCTTTGCAGCTGATGGTGGCTGAAGTAGAAAGTAGAAATGAGTCAAGATGTCTGCTCCTGAGAGTGAAAGGAAAGCTGGCAGGAATAGTGACCACTCTTAAGTCAGAGCTGCTGTGGTTCCACTTCCTTGGACCTAGATCCTGTCACCCTGCCCAGGAGCAAACCAGAGAGCTGCAGACCGCAAGCCCCCCTTGCTGCCTGCTGCTCCGTAACCTTCAGGCCTGTTCTGAAAACACCCTCTTCTGCTGGGGACGAGGGTTGGGGTTTACTCCGGATGCTGCGTGGATTCTGGGTCAGCCTGTGTGTGCTCCTGCACACGCCTTTCCCCCCTTCAACAACCGCTACTCAGGGTTCTGGATTTTGCTCCTGTCCTTTGGTGTGTGTATGCATGCATGCGTGTGTGCATGTGTGTCACAGTGTACTTGTGGAGCCAGAGGACAACTTGTAGGAGTTGACTTCTCCTTCTGCCATGCGAGAATCTGGAATAGTGGTGGGGACTGGGGTCTTCAGGTCATCAGGCCCGGGAGCAGATGACTTTACCCTCCCATTTTGTTGGCCTTCCCTGTCTTTTGCTCAGCTGTTTTGTGAGTTGAGAAATCAGAAATTAGTGACTGTCTTCAAGGATGCCACTGTTTAGTGTAGTAGGCTAAGGTGGCCGACAGACAAACAGATGTGCTGGGAAAGGTGCCAAAAGGGAGACATGGTGAGGCCGTGTAGGAAAGTCCACAGCGGCTGCTCTTACACTTGTCCTCCACGAGGTGGGAGGTAGGAGAGATGACAAGTTCTGTGTTCACACCTTGTCAGAAGCAAAGGAGGGACAAGCACACCAGTGTTCACACCTTGTCAGAAGCACAGGAGGGAGCTAAGCACACCAGTGTGAGCCGCTGCCTCAGCAGCCACCATTCACTTCTGGGTTTCAAGTGTCTTGAAAACTCACCCCTGACTCTCCTCTCTTCTGCCCCATCCTCCTCTCTCTGGCGTGCCTTTAGGTGGTGGCTCACAACCAACTGCAGATCTTGTGTGTCTTTCCGGGATGAATGGCAGCACACTGTGGTCCAGTCCCCTCCCAGAGGAGGCTCAAGATGTCACATGCTTGGATCTGATGCCAGGAAGCATGGCCAAAACCATCTGCCTCGTGACAGGGACACGCAAGATGCTCAGCGCATTCAATGCGACAACAGGTAGAGTGAGTGGCCTGGAGCTTTGCTGTGAGCCTCTGGGTTTTGTATTTAAACAGCCTGTGGGGGAGGGGGAGGAGAGCTTTGCTACTCTGGTTCAGAAGGTGTTTATTAAGGGAAGGAGATAAAGGGCTTGGGCAGGTGGAGTTAACAGAGATTCTTGTGGCAACCTGTTTGGTGATAAGATAAGTTCTTCCCCAAACTTGAAGCTGCTGGTGTGTGTGTGTGTGTGGAGGGGGCTTGGATTGAGAACAGTCTCTCTGCTCTGCTCTTTGTACAACGGGCAAGGGAGTGTCACCTCCTGAATTATGCTGGTCCCTGTGTGAACCTGGATGCTAGGGCTAAGAACTGGACAGGGGAGGCTGTTGATGTGACCCTCTGAAGTCCACAGGACGAAAGTGATGGAAATGAGCCCAGTGTAATAAAGGTGTCTCCTTACAGTGTGCTTGTCACAGGGCCACTTGAAGGAATGTGACATCCTTCCCATATCAGAGGTGCCATAGTGATGTGGGAGTGTCATATATCAATCTGTTGATTTCATTGGTTAAGCAATAAAGAGACTGCTTGGCCCTGATAGGTTAAAACATAGGTGGGAGGAGTAAACAGAACAGAATGCTGGGAGGAAGAGGAAGTGAGGTAAGACTCCTCAGACAGACTCCATAGCTCCTCTCAGAGAAGTCATGCAGCTCCTCTCAGGGCCAGACATCACGCAGCTCCTCTCAGGGCAGACGCAATCGATGAAGCTCCGACCCAGGATGGACGTAGGCTAGAATCTTTCTGGTAAGCGCACCTAGGGGTGCTACATACCTTATTGGAAATGGGCTAGTCCAGGTGCGAGAGTTAGCCGAGAAGAGGCTAGATATTATGGGCCAAGCAGTGTTTAAAAGAATACAGTGTCCATGTAATTATTTCGGGGCATAAGCTAGCAGGCGGCCGGGGTGCTGAGGATGCAGCCCCGCCGCTCCCTATTACAACACCATAGTGGGGTGTTTTATTTTGCCTCTTCCTTTTTGAGACTCTTTTTTTTTTGTTTTTGTTTTTTTGTTTTTCGAGACAGGGTTTCTCTGTGTAGCAACCCTGGCTGTCCTGGAACTAGCTCTTATAGACCAGGCTGGCCCTCGAACTCACAGAGATCCACCTGCCTCTGCCTCCCGAGTTATGGGATTAAAGGGGTGTGCCACCACTGTCCAGTCAATTTTTTAAAATTTCAGTAAATATTTTTTTATTTTTATTAATTTTTTCATTTATTTTACATACATACTACAATTTCCCCTCCCTTATCTCCTGTTCCCTCCCCCATCAGAGACATGGTTTTACACTGTTCCCCAGACCTTGAATTCATTAGATCTTCCTGCATCAGCCTCCCAAATTCTGGGATTACAGGTGTGACATGCTTGGTTAGGGGTACCGCTGAGTGGGGGAAATTTTATATATATATATATATACAAATATTTATATATATATAATGTGTGTGTGTGATCTCTTGGTAGAGTGATTACTTAACATGCCCAAAGTCCCTGTTTTGACTCCCAGCATCACTTAAACTGGGCATAGTCATATAAGCCTGAAATCTCAGCACTCACTGAAGAGGTAGAAATAGGATCCGAAGTTCAATGACATTAAGGCTAGCCTGAGTTATATATATATATATACACACACAAACACACACACACCAGTCACATGCTGTCTTAGAGTCAGTACCAGGACTGAAGTCCTTGAAAGCCTTTTGCAATTTCTCTGGTGTGGCCTCCTTAGTGGCTGCAGTGCCCCATGACAGACACATTCCTCAGCCCTGGTTAGTGAGCTCCTACTTGCCAGGAAGACTTAGATGTCTCTATTTGATACACAGGATCCAGGTGTGTGGGGCTGGAGAGAGCTCAGCAGTTAAGAGCACTGGGCTGCTCTTGCAGAGGACCCCGCCTTAGGTCCCAGCAACACAGGGTAGCTCACAACCAGCTCACAATCAGCTCCAGGGGGTCTGATGCCCTCTTCTGACCTTCCTGGCATCAGCACACACGTGATGCACACACATACATGCAGTCAAACAGTCACACACATGGAACCAAACAATGAAGGAATGAATTAAAATCCAGATGTGGGGTTATTACATGGAAGTATTCCCATATGTCCAAGGATTTGGAATCTCGCTTTCCGCTCCTTTTGTCCTCAAACAAAAGCTAAAGGGGAAAAGTTGGGAGAGGCTGCTGTCCCCTGCTCAGCCCTTTGAGTTTTCTTTTCTGGCTGGGAACCGCTGTGGCTGCCTTTTGCTGGGCCAGAAAGCAGAAGTGATCCGCCTCTCTCTCCTTCCCCAGGGAAAGTCATGTGGACTCTAGACCCGGACCATCTGTCTAATGGCACCTTGGCCGCCCCAGTTGTGGTGCTGCCGGACCTGGACGGGGACGGTGTCAGAGATCTGGTGGTGCTGGCTATCGGAGAATTGCAGGTATAGTCTCTGTTTCCAGAGGTTTTTAATTTTTTATGGGGATTGCTTTCAAGTGTTGTGATATCTGCCTAGAACCTTGTTTCTGCAATGGTTTAGGCTGAAATAGATTCTTTTGGTGAGGTTAAGTGAACCAAGAGCATTCCAAATTCATTTTCCATGATACCACTGTGGTTCTGAGGACTGTGGTGTGGGAGAGCTGTGGGGGCAGATGGCCTGTATGTAAATTCCTTCTGCATCTCTCTGAAGCTTTGTGGCCTTGGGCAAGCAGTGCTGTAGTTCCTACGCCCGTCTAAAGTAGAAAGTTATATCTCTATGTAGGAGGCTTAGGAAAAGTAGAGACTAACAAATTAAGTCCCTAGAAACTGCCTATTTTCTACTCTGTAAATGTAATATTAGTTTACTGTATTGTATCCAGTGGGATGGGTTGATAGAAAGCTCATAGGATGCAGACTTTGAATATAGCTCAGTTGCTGGCTTAGCATGCATGAGCCCTTGTTTGGTCCCCAGTATCACATGAATCAGGTGTGGTGGTAATACCTTCACACCTAGAGAAACGCAGAAGGACCAGACTAAATAGTGACCTTGAGATCAGCCTGGCGACACAGAGGTCCTGTCTCAACAATACCCGCACACAGGCGCTGCACCTCTGTAATCCAGCAGGTCAGCCTGGGCTGCATGTTGAGAATCAGATCCGCACCTTTCTGTTTCATCACTGACCAAAGGAAGGTGCTATAAGGGGACAGACTTCCGGTGTGGCTGTGGTATCTTACATCTATAATCCCAGCACTTGGAAGCTGAGGCAGGACAGCCTGGTCTACTTACTAAGCTCTAGTCTGTCTGTGTTCCACAGTGATGGCATGTGTCACTCGATTCCTCCCTTCTCCCTCAAGAAAGATAGATAGCCCTAACCTAACCCAAGCTCTATAGACCAGGCTGGCCTGGAACTCACAGAGATCCGCCTGCCTCTGCCTCCTGAGTGCTGGGATAAAAGGCATGGACCCCACAACCCAGCTGAGATCCAGTTCTTTTGTTTTTTATTTTTGTTTTGAGACTTTTAGGGACAGAGTCGCTGTGTAGCTCAGGCTCACTTTAAACGTCACAATCTTCACCTCTGTTCCCTAGTGCTGGGGCTTCAGGTGACCTTAGTCTTTTTTTATTTTATTTTCTTTAAGATTTATTTATTTATTATGTATATGTATATTTATTTATTATGTATATGTATATGTCTGAATGTATGCCTGCGAGCCAGAAGAGGGCACCAGGTCTCATTACAGAGTCACCTTGTGGTTGCTGGGACTTGAACTCAGGACCTGGGAGAGCAATCAGCGCTTTTAACCTCTGAGCCATTTCTCCAGCCCCGGAAATCTTAGTCTCAATGCCCCATCTGTTTCTTACACCCAGTGGTGTTGAGGGGCATGGACCAGGCTGTCAGGACCCTCTGCACTGTGGGGCCCTTGGAGAACCAGCTCGCCTGCTCTTAACTCTGTCTCTAACCGGCCTATTGCTTAGCTGCCTCGCAGAATTTCCTCATTTGAGCAGTAGTGTGCACATAATTGGACAGTCTCCCTTCTGCCTGGAAGGGAAAGCTAGAATCTATGATCAGAGAGGCCCCAGGTGTAGAGCAGCATGAGGAGCCCTGTGAGCCACAGACACAGGGAGGGAATGTAGTTAGGGCTGTGGTTTAGAGTGGTGAAAGTCTTAGGTCTGGGTGGAGTATGAACTGAACTTGACAGAAGGACCTGCTTTGGGGTGTAGGGTCTGGTCTGGTCTAACATGTTAGGGAGAAGGGACCTGAGAAGCCTGTAGTTATTGCACTCACACCATACATCAGTCTGAGTCTGAGTCCAGACCCCTGGTCACATGTGCCCCCCTCAAGCACCCAGGCTAAGGTGAATGTCACTTGTGTGAGCAGCCCCGTTACACTCTGGCCCAGCCCCTGGGCTGTTTTGTTGGGAGATCTGTTCATCCTAGTGGCTTCCAGTCACTGTTCCCACCACAATTCCATTTGGCGTCTTGGAATGAATCTGGTGTCCACCCAGTTCAGGAAACCCAGTGGCTGTGAGCCTGGCCCCACTAAGCTGGTTGGTTACTCCGAAGACTGAATACCCACAGTTTTTATACAGCCCTCTCACACAGGGAGCCCCTTTTCCTTGATCCCAGTCTGTCCAGATGTCCTGTAACATGCAGTGCCCACATCTGTAAAGAGTTCTGTTCGTGGTTATCTCAACCCACGGATACTAATAGGTTTCTCTGCCACCCCCTCCCCCCCATAGGTTTCTCCACCAACACAGCTAGATCAAGCCAAATTGAAAAAGTATAATAACAGATTCATTTGAGCAAAGTAACTCCTTGGCAGGTTCTCCAGTCCCAGAGATGGCCTGCACCCACAAATGACTTTAGAGAGTGTAGGCAAGGAGTGACAACGTGTTTGCCACAAACTGGGTTTGTGCCCAAGTATGATCAAAAGCTGAGTGCTTTAGAGGTGCCAGACTGGGCTTTGGCATCTTTCCTTTGTTCAGAGTCTCTCTGAGTGGGTGGGGTTTGGAGATAGAGAGACGGGAGTGGGGCTTTCTGGGTTGTGCAGGGGCAGCCTGGAAGTTCAAGCCAAACAGATACTGTTACTTCTTTTACAGGGCTTCTCTGAGTAGCCCTGGCTGTCCTGGAACTCATTCTGTAGACCCAGCTGGCCCTGAACTCAGAGTCCACCTTCCTCTGCCTCCAGAGTTCTGGGATCAAAAGCTTGTACCACCACCAGGTATTTTTTTTATTTTGTTTTGAGACAGAGTTTCACTATGTAGAGAAATCCACCCTTCTTCCTCACCGATACTGACATTAAAGGTGTGTACCACCACACGTCTTTCCTTTTAAGGTCTCTGCGGGGCAGTGATGGTGCACACCTTTAGTCCTAGCACTCCAGAGGCAGAGACAGGTGGATCTCTGAGTTCAAGGCCAGCCTGGGTCTACAAAGTAAATTCCTGCACAGCCAAGGCTACACAGAGAAGAAACCTTGTCTTGAAAGACAAGCCCTGTAGAGCTTGGATTGGCCTACAGCTTCCTATGTAGACCAGGCTGGCCTGGAACTTGTGGCAATCCCCTTGACCCTGCTTCCCACACCCAGATATTATGTTTTGTTTTGCATGCCCAGCTTCTTCCTTCTTTTAATGCAAGCTTGATTGCTGTATTTGTAGCTGAAGACTTTCTAAGCTTTGCTCCATGTTTATAATCAGTGAAAGCACTCATCTTTTAATTAATCAATTAATTAGTAAAACAGTTTTTTCTTACAATTTGATTCTGACCTTTCAGAGAATTACATTTGTTCTGTAGTGTGTCAGCTCTTCCTCTCAGCTTTGCGGTACATTTATTTCGTTCATCTAGTCTTTGATAAGAATGTTTTAGAGCCAGGCGGTGGTGGCGCAGGCCTTTAATCCCAGCACTGAAAGGTAGGTGGATCTCTGTGAGTTTGAGGGCAGCCTGGTCTACAAGAGCGAGTTCCAGGATAGGCTCAAAAAAAAAAAAAAAAGAAGAAGAAGAAAAGAAAGAAAATGTTTTAGAATACGTAACGGCAGAGTGTGATGCATCCTGTACAAACTCCACTTGAAGTTACCGTTGACGGAGTATGCACTTTATCTGCCTGTGCTGTAGACCATACCCATCTATCTTCTCTGTAAGAATTTGCCAGGCAATGGTGGCACACGCTTTAACGCCAGCACTCAGAGGCAGAGGTGGGTGGATCTCTGTGATATTGAGGCCAGCCTGGTCTACAGAATGAGTTCCAGGACAGCCAAGGCTATTATACAGAGAAATCCTGACTCAAAAAACAAACAAAACAAAACAAAACAAAACAAGAGGTTTGAAATGATAAACCTTGTCAAAACCTTGTGAAAGGGCTGGGGAGGTAACTTAGCAATATTTCAGAGGACTGGGGAGGTGACTCAGCAGTCTTTTGGAAGACCAGGAGGTAACTCAGCAGTCTTTTGGGGGACTGTGAGTTGACTCAGCAGTCTTTTGGAAGACCAGGAGGTAACTCAGCAGTCTTTTGGGGGACTGTGAGTTGACTCAGCAGTCTTTTGGAGGACTGGAATTTGGTTCCTAGTGCTCATATCCTGTCATTCACAGATGCTTGTAACTTAACTCAAGTTCTCTGACGCCCTCTTCTGGCCTCCACGGGCACCTGCTCACATACAGCATATACTCAACAGATGGCTACATATATGTAAATAAAATAAAAATAAATGAAAAGAAAAAAAAATCTAGAGCTGGGCCTGGCTAATAAACTGTGTTAAATTCCCCCCACTGTTTTTTCAAATAATTTTTGTTGGAGCATAGTCATTTCCTGTGTTGCTTGTGACAGATTTCATGCTAGACTAACAATAGAGAGTAGTTTCTATGGAGACCATGCCACTGGAAAAGCCTACAATATTCTTTACTAGCTGGCCATTCACAGAAAAGTGAATCTTTTTTTAAAAAAATATTTATTATATATGCAGTGTTCTGCCTGCATGTACGCCTGTACACCAGAGAGAGCACCAGATCTCATTATAGATGGCTGTGAGCCACCATGTGGTTCCTGGGAATTGAACTCAGGACCACTGGAGGAGCAGCCAGTGCTCTTAACTGCTGAGCTGTCTCTCCAGCCCTGGAAAGTGAATCTTGAGAGTGACGTTGGCGGTGGCCACGGCCAGGCCAGACATGTGATGTTAAGATGGAGAATTCTGTGGACTGATGCACTGATGCACCTGTGTGTTGGCCCTTTCCCATTACTGTGATCAAATGCCTGGCAAAAGCAACCAAAGGAAGGAAGGTGTTACTGTGTCTCACTGATCGAAGAGGCGTGGTAGCAGGAACATGAGGCCGCCAGTCACCTTTCATCTGAGTCAGAGAGCAGAAAGAGATGAAGGCTATACTCAGTTCTGTTTCTTTCTTATTACAGTTTCATTTCATTTATGTGTGTGCATGTGTTTATATGTACGTCTGTAGCTGTTACCTTGATTTGGGAAATAATCAGGCTAGCTTAAAGATAAACAATTATATTTTTACTTATTATAAGGGGAAACTCCGCCTCAAGAATGGAAAGTCCAAGTTTCCCACAGGAATCACCCACAGAGGGCGAGCACCGGTCCGTCCCAGTTTTTCTCCTGGGCTTCAAGAAGCCACGCCTTAACTAGGTTCCACTTCTTAAAGATGATTGGTTAACAAAGCTTCCCCCATCACCCCCCCCTTTTGTCTAAACAAGCTTGATCCAAACCCAATACAACTATATACAATGGGAACAGATCCCGAGTATATAATTACAAACAACATAAGCAATATTAAGCAAGGAACACATGACAAATGTTTTAATAAACATTCTAGTTCAAGGAGTCTAAATATTGCATCAGAAATAAGCTTGGCTAAATCATGAGGAAGGTAACTACGACTATCTAATCTTCAACCCCATCAAAGACCTGAGAAGGGAAATAATATTATTTGAGCAGGCAAGAAGTGCAATCAAGCAGCTTCTAAAGCGAGCAATATATGACAGAGACAATTGGCTACCCGAACAATCATTCAAAGTCTCATTTGCAATGTTGAAGCAACCAACTTTGGCTAAGACCTAGAATAACTGATAGACCATTTTCAAAAGCAAGAAAATTTTCAAAACTGTCTTACCCTGTCTTGGCAGGATTTGACAGTCCTCGTATCCATTTCCGGATACTATATATCTTGTCAGTGGTTGAGGCATGGGCAGTTCTTTGCCCAAAGGCCAGTTTTTGCCAAGAAGAAAACAAGCTCCAGTGGAGTGTCTTCAGTGCTGAACATTCTCTCGGGAATAGATCGGTGCTGCCAGGAGCAATTGTGTCTTACATCAACAGAACTCTAAGTTATTTAAATGCCATTTTCTACAGCTCTTTGAAGTGGTTGAAGATTATCTATCTATGTAGAATATAATCTCTATGTATCTAAAGAACCCGATTAGTCTAACTATAAGTGTGACAAACATAGATGACTGTTGATCTATAATTCTTAATACCTACATATCTTAAAGACTAAGACAATAAACAACTGCAATAAATGAGGACCATGATCTCCAAATGTAAACAATGTATAAGTATCTTAATCAGAGGTAGAAATGTACATTGCAGTATGATAAATTTATATCAGTATATAAAAATGTTTTAAGCAGAGGTAGAAACATGCTTAATATTCAGTATAATTTAACTTTGTATCAATATATAAGAATCTATACCAATGTAATTGCCTATAAATAATAACTCACAAGTATTCACTCTATTGTTCACTATTATTATTAGTGTGAGTAAGCTCATACTAATCTATTATCCCATCCAATTTCACCCCTCCCCTTTTTTTCTTTTTCTTTTTTCAAAGAGATCCCTGAGCCTATATAAAATTTTCCTTCCAACCCCTAACGCCAATAAACTCTGCTGTGACAGGGATTCTACAAAAAAAAAAAAAAACGCTTAGGCAAAAGCAAGCGTGTCTGGGCCGTGGAATGGCCAGGCCATCCACCTGGTAGGCGTGGAGCTTAAATCCATGTGGGCACCAAGTGATGAACGGGCGCGTAAAAGAAATCCCACACTAGCGCAGAAATGAGGAATAGATATTTAGGGGTAAACTCACAAATCAGAATTCTCTGCTTGCACGGTGGACAGAGATCAAATCCAACAATCCGAACGAGCAGCCAGGGCAAAGGAAAAAGAAGAAGGGGTGGACGCAGGCTCTGCATCCACATATGTAGTATAAGAGGCCACGCCCCAGTAGCCGGGTAACCACAAGCTGCAAGCCTTCCTACAGCATACGTCTATATGAGTGCGTGTGCACATGTGTGTATGTGAGTGCCCTGCAGGGGTAGATGGCTTCTGATCCCTTGCGGCCAGTTATAAGGATTCATAAGCTGCTGGATTTCCATCTTGGGATCCAGACACTGGTCCTCATAATTGAGCCACAGTGCTTATAACTGCTACACCATCTCTGAAGCCCATGATATCTTATTCTTATTCAGTCAACGCCCCAAGCTGATGGGATGAAGATACCTACAACTAGGGTTGGTCTTCCTACTTTGTAAACCTTTCTGGAAACATCTTCAGAGATATACCCAGATGTGTTTTTCTGGTGATTCTAATCCCTACCAAAGCTGGCCATCAGGACTTCTCTGGTAGATCCTGGCTCTTGAGTAAAGACCCTCTGTAGCATGAATTCTAATTGTTCTTAATAAAAACCCAGAGTCAGATATTAGGGGGTGAAAGCTGAGAAATCAGAGAAGCAGAGTAGCCAGCCACTAGAGAGACCTTTTACCTCTACTGAATTCTCAGACCAAAAGGGTGATCCCTGCATCCTCAAGACTGCAGTGAGCTCCTGTCTCCTCCGGCCTTAAATTCCTCTCTCCGTCCAGCCATATCCCTTCCTGTCTCCATTTCCCTAGTGCTGGGTTTAAAGTTGTGGGATTTAAAGTCCTGGGATTAAAGGTATGAGCCACCACTGCCTGACCTCTAGTGGCTTAGCTCTGCACTCTGATGTTCAGGCAAGCTTTATTTGTTAAAACACAAAACAAAATATTGCTACACCCTCCTTGCCTCAGCATCTTATATTTAGCTCCCGGCCTTAGGAGAGGATATAGCCCGTAACTAATGTGTTCCGTTGTCTGAGGAGTCCTGAAGATACTCTTCACACATGTCTGGTCAGAGAGTACACATTTCCCCCACTTTTTATTCCCAGGGGAATAAGCGAGTAAGTTTGGCTTTGTGCTTTCCGGCATAGGAAGAGTTTCTGAGCCTCTAGCTCATGATGCATTAGGAAATGAAAGGCTTCTATTAACATGTTCCTTTCTTTTTATTTCTTCAGCCAGATCTGTGTTTTCTGCTGGTTTCTGGCCGGACAGGGAGTCCTGTAGGCCGACCTGTGAAGTACAACATTGTGGGAGTGGGGAATCTGATTGGTCCCCAGGTTTACATCACCACCAGTGGGGCTGTCTACATCCTGTTTGGCTTTGGTAAGAAGCAAGGCTGACTTTGGCTTCTGTTCCCCTGGTGTCGGTGGCTTGGCCTCCCGGGAGATAGGACAAACACCCACACTGGGGTTCGCTGGTGTTGGCTGTTTTTCATCTCCTGTTATAGGGTGTCTCACCTACTGCAGGTCATTAACTATGGTTTCCCTTGATGCTTTCTCTGGAAAGGGGGCTGCCCAGCATCCACTTGATCAGTTCCCCATCACTCCCAAGTGGGACCAGTTGGAGTGGGCTCTATTGCAACCGTGTGATCTGTTGTGTGTCTCTCGCCCAGAACCCCACCCTGGGATAGCCTGGGTAGTTGTTTTAACCCCAGCTTCTCAGTGTTGACTCTTCCTGTGGCACTAGGAAATATACAAGCTGTCGCCCTGCGGGACATTTTTGTTCAGGCCCAAAACCGAGACAGCTCACCACCTTCTCTGCAGATAGAAGAGCCGGAATGGGAGAAGCGCAGATCTGTCAACCTTTCGGAGCTCATTGACGTTTACAGGTGTGGCTGAGATCCGCCTTGGGCCATAGTGAGGTCTTCTGGGGACTCAGGCAGCACGGAGTCTCTGAGTTTGGGTTGAATGGTGCCTAAGAGCAGAGGTTTGGGCAAAGTAGAGCTAAACTTGAAATATCAACTCCTGATCTGCACAACACAGTGAGAAATTCTCTTTCCTCAGCTGTGGAATGTTGGGTCTGTGCCTCGGTGAACCGAGTTTACTTTGTAACTAGATTCCAAGAATGGGTGTTAGTTATGGGTCCCAATCAGAACAACTAAGGGGATGTATTTATAAATACATAAATATATGGAAAAATCTATATGACACCTTTGACCTACTGTTCCCTATACTTTTCTCTCAGTTAAAGAATCATTTTGACAGAAGCAGGAATAGCAGGTGTGAAATCTTGTGGTTTTTGTTTTTTGTTTTTGTTTTTGTTTTTAATTTTTATTTACTTCTCAACTAAGAGCATGTGGTTGTCACATGCAGTGATCCACATACTTTACCTACATAGCTGTTGGTCTGGGTGAAAATTGTTATGTTCCTTTCTGTCAGAAATTTCAAGCCATTTTCTAGCATTTTTCCCTCAGGCATTATCAGATTTTGATGGAATGGTTCCAGTAGTGTAGAAAAAGAAATAATTTAAAGTAGATGCCAAGAGTTATTGTCCAAGCTTAGTGACAATTTCAGGCCACCTGTCCTGATCTCCGTCTGTCCTCCATGCCATTATCCTTGTCTCTATTACTGTCTCCAGAGTGTCCAGGTAGAGAGGTATCACATCGCAGCTTTGTTTTCTGAGTTCCTTTTGAATGTGCATGGAGACAGAGGATGAGATTCAGTAGGAATGACCAAGTGCATGGACCTTTCTGGAGACAGAGGATGAGATTCATTAGGAATGACCAAGTGCATGGACCTTTCTGGAGACAGAGGATAAGAATCAGTAGGAATGACCAAGTGCATGGACCTTTCTGGAGAGAAAGGATAAGATTCAGTAGGAATGACCAAGTGCCCCGCTTGACAAGACCATGGTGGGAAGTGGATGCAAGAGTAGAATGGGGAGTACTTATCCTGGGGGTTCCACATTTGTGGATTCACCCCTCCCAATGAAAATACTTGGAAAAAATTGCATCTATACCCAACATATACAGACTTGGTTTTCTTGTCTCTACCCCCTAAAGGATGTAGCATTTCTTCTGTTTCCATTGCACTCAGCCGTAGCTACTCTAGAGATGCTTACACTACACATGAGGGGGTAGATTATATAGAGACACTACATCCTTCTGTGTAAGGATGATGAACATGTGAATTTGGAATCTGCAGCAGGTCCTGAGCCCAGTTCTCACATAGACGCTAAGGGACAACTATATACGCAAGCAGGCACACAACGGGAATAAGATGTCAGAATAAGTGGGTATGGGACTCTCACTCACAGCAGAGATTAACTCTTGGGTTTTTGTTCAACGTAGCGATGGAGTTGAGCTTCTCCAGCTGGTAAAGGCCCCAGATTCCAACTGCAGCAGCCTCTTGATTACAACCAGACAAGGCCTGGTCCTGCTTCGGGGACAAGATCTTATGCCGCTCTGGAAACTGAGCCTCCAAGGCCTGCGCAGGTTTGCAGAGTACCTTCACATGGCTGCTGTTCTGAGCATCTTTCCCACTCTCAAAATTATCTAGAGCGCTTGCTTGTTACCCGTGGCTGTCGCAAGGGAAGGGAGGGAGGTGCCTGTTTATTTTTTAAATTAATTAGTTAATTAATTATATTAGGTATACAGTGTTCTGCCTGCATGACAGAATAGGGCACCAGATCTCATTACAGATGGCTGTGAGCCACCATGTGGTTGCTGGGAATTGAACTCAGGCCCTCTGGAAGAGCAGCCAGTGCTCTTAACCTCTGAGCCATGTCTCATCCCCCTATTTCTTCTCTGTATATGCTGTTTATTGCTTCCTCGTCTGTTTGCAGCCAGCCCACTCCTGGGTATTTCACTGATGATCAGACATTGGACTTCCTTCTGCAGACACAGGATGGAGTTGGGATGAAAAAGGTAAACCATGGGCCTCAAATCAGTCAGAACACATGGAATGAATGGGCTGTGTCCAGCCCTGGGTGAGACACTGGGGGGAACAAGAGCCTCCTCCCTTGGAGAACACCAGTGTAGTCAATGAGTAAAAAGGAACCGCACAGCTCGTTGCTGTAAGCTGCAGTTCAGTCTTTCTAGATTAATCCTAGGTCCTTTCCAGAGCCTGTTTTGCAGTTGGGTAGGAGGAGCCGCCTTACAAAGCTGGGCAGGGGAGAGGTGGGTATAAGTGAGCAGAGCCGTTTCAGTATAGGCACAGTAAGGTTTCAGAGGGGCAGCACTCAGACTGGCTTGGTGCTATGGACGGCTTTGGTAAAGGAAGGGAGTATGGGTCGGGCCTTTAAGGTTGAATTTCTATGACTAGCAAAGAATAGCAGGTCAGGAACGCTAGGACCAGAGCTCAGAGACAGAGTGCTATAGCATGGTCAGGGATGCTGAGCCACTGGCTCCACATCTTGGCTTTCCTGTAAGGTTGTATGTTATAAGGATGTAATATTTTGATAGTTTTAATTCATTTAATCTTAAATGCAGAGTTATAGGGTTTTAATTTTTAAAATATAATTAGCCTAGATTTTTTTATTGGCCATCAAAACTAACCAGCCGTGGCCTGAAAATAGCCTAAAAGCCTGTTTCTATTGAACACTTGCAGACCGTTTTCTTATTGTCCCTCAAACAGTACAGCAGCAACTATCGATACATTTAATGTACTGCAGTGGGTGTTGTGGGTAACCTAGGGGATGAGCTAAGTGCACATGAGGACATGTGTATCTAACACTTGCCCTTTCTGTAAGGGACTCGGCACCTGCTGGTTCTGAGTGTCAGTTGTTGGAGTCCAACGCTCACAAATGCAGAGGATGACTATCCTCTGGGATGTTTGTCTTACGTCTTGTTTTTGTGTGTTCCCTTGTCCTGCCACCCTCCTAAAGACGGCTATCTTCTCTGTTTTCTCCTTTGCAGATGACGGTGGTGGATGGTGGCTCTGGCTCCATCATCTGGAGTCACAGTATCCCGTGCCACATGAAGGAAACGCCAACCACTTCTGCAATTACTTCAGACCAGAAGTCTGTCTTCCTCTTCTGGGCAGAAGCTCTGACTGCTGCATCTCCCAGTTCTGTGAGTGAGAAGGATGGAGGGGCTGGGGGCAGGGATGGGGTCACCCAGGATGGGAAAACATGGTAGACACACAGTTCTGAATTGGTTGACTATGCCCTCCCAATAAGTTGCTTTTTGAGCCATCTAGTTTTTTGGGGGGGGGAGGGGGCTCCTGTTCTTCACTCCTAGAGATGCTATCTATCCCCTCATTTTGATGATCAAGTCTAGGTTATGATTCTGGTTCTGCCGTGCCCTCGGTCCTGACTTCCTCAGTATTGAGAGGATTGGACCGGATGGCTTTCAAAACGAGCTTAGTAACATGGAGGGGCAGGTAGGAACTACAGGTGAGCCAGCAAGGTAAGACAACCTGTAGTTGCTTGCCACCAAGGTTGACAATCTGAATTTACACCTTGAACAGTGGGAGGGGGAAACCGTCACCTCCTCACTCCCAACCCATTGTCATTTGACCTCTGTGTGCACACTGTGACTCACGTGCCCACACTCGCATACACACACACACACATACACACATAAAGCAAATAAATAGGTAGGTGGACAAAAGAAGGGAGGTTTGATTTTGTCTGGGGTGATGGAAGAGCTTGGATACACAGTGTGGCTGAGGGTGAGGCGCTGTGTGGAAGTGGAGTAGAGAGGATGGTGGGTAGGGCAGTCTGAAGGAGGAAATAACACGATTGGCAGTGGCTTCGTAAGGAAGCAGAAGGAAGCATGAGTGGATTGAGAATACCGTGGGGGAGGCAGCAGATGTGTGCGTTAGAGTTTAGAGAAGTGAAGAGAAAAGCTTTTTTGTTTGTTTTTATTTTTTGAGACAGGGGTCTCTCTCTATAGCTCTGGCTGTCCTGGAATTCACAGGCTGGCCTTGAACTCACAGAGACCTCCCTGAGTGCTGGTGACTTAAAGTCTGGCCTGAAAAGCTTTCACATTTATGCTAAGGACTTTGCTCCTTGTTCTGTAGGCAGTGAGGAATGCTATTTTCGTGGCATGTTAGTTGAGCCTGAGGTCTGTCCTGCCATACTTGGGCGTTTGAAAATGGCTTCCTCTGCCTTAAGGCTCATGCTAACCTTACTCCCGTAAGGGTGCAAGTCTGCTTCTGCTTCTAATGACAAGTGTATGGCCGCCCACACATGGTGTCCCATAGTCCATCCCCACTCAGAAGGCATGTTGATAACGCCCCCTTGTGGATGTTTCTCCTGCTGCAGGGACTCGGAGACTCAATTCTCAGATCTCAGCAGTTTTTATTTGTAACGTGATTTTCTTCTGTCTAGCCAAGAGCTCTGTTTCTCAGGGGAACGGTTAGGTTTTTCCTACTTTAGCCCGATGCTTGTCTTTGGCATCACACCCAGGGCTGGGTTCACGCTAGGCGAGCACTTCCGTGGAGCTGCATCCCCAGCCCCTTGCACTTGGTTTTGATGTCCAGTGAAAGGAAATAAATTTTATTTTTAGGAAAATATATTTAGCTGCTGTTCAGAAATAGCTTTTCTCTCTTCACAGCCTTACCTGCTGTAAGGATGAATGAGAGTCCTAGCTCTGCGGTGAGAGGAAGAAGGCAGTCTCCACTTCATCCCTTCTTCCTCCCCACTTCCTGCTTTCTCCCCTGCTTCTCCCCTTCTGCAGACACTTGCAAGTATCCTTTCTTCCTTCCCCTCCCACCTCCCTTCCCCTCCTTCCCCTCCCACCTCCCTTCCCCTCCCACCTCCCTTCCCCTCCCACCTCCTTCCCCTCCCACCTCCCTTCCCCTCCCACCTCCCTTCCCCTCCCACCTCCTTCCCCTCCCACCTCCTTCCCCTCCCACCTCCCTTCCCCTCCTTCCCCTCCCAC
>JABTXL010001457.1:1472714-1521618 GCA_025134845.1 Neodon shergylaensis
AGATCCCACAGACTAGGCTCTGTCTGTGTGGTGTCTACCCCTGTGAACCCCTGTACAATCTAGATCCCACAGACCTCTAGCTCTCTTCCATGGGCAAGATCTAATGCACCCCCACCCCTTCTTTCTTGCCTTCATGCACTGTGCCCTGACCCTGGAGCCATCATTCCTCTTCTGCCCAATGCTCTTTGGAACTTAATTGTCCCCAAAGTTGAGCCTTGGGAGCGTCATTCATGAATGTCTACATTTGTTACTACAGACCTGAAGGCATTGCACTTTGCCCTAGTGGAATTTATTATGAAAACTGTGGTTCTTGGCATGGGGTAGTTTTCAGTGGAAGCTGGGTGGATTTGAGAAAGGAAAAAGCACCCCAGGGAATGACATCAAACACATTCCTAAAGACCCAGGAAGCCAACCCCTAAACAGCCCTGTGCTAGGGTTTGTGAGGGTAGAAGGGGCTGCTTGGAGGCTGAAGGCTGGCGAGAGGGATGTCCTGCAGGTTCCTGTTTGTTGCCATGGTCATTCTGGAGGGGCTGTCAGTCGAGCCCCAAAGTCTTCTGTTTGTGTGTGTGTCTGCGTCTATCTGTGTGTCTCTGTGTGTGTGTCTATCTGTATGTCTTGTCTCTGTGTCTATCTGTGTATATGTGTCTATCTGTGTGTGTCTCTGTGTGTGTCTGTGCCTTCTTGGGTCCACCTTAACTTGCACCTTGTTTGAGGCAGTTACCTCTCTTTTGTTGTTGATACTGAGGACACAGGCTCACTGGCCAATGAGCTTTCGGGAATTTTGTGTCTCTGCCTCCTATCTTTCCATACTGCTGGTTCATAGACCACGCACTACTGTGTGAGGGTTCTAAGTGGGCCCCAGGAATTTATACTCAGGTTCTTATGATTATACGGCAGTTACTCTACCCACTGAACCATCTCACCAACCCAGCCTTACCATGTTAATGGCAAGAAGGATTCAAAGTGGGTAAAAAGGGAGGTCTGACTGGTTGGGGAAACCAGCAAAACACAGGGCTGGTGTATGAATTAGTCCTGGATTGCAAGCGTGTACTGCAGTGTGAGGAAACGGGTAGGATCGGGTGTGAAAAAGCCCTCCATTGTACCTGCATTAGGAAGGAAACGTAAGCCCAGCAAGCATAGTGCATTTTCTAGGCGATTAATGCCCTGCACACTTATCTGAGACAGTGAATCTGGTTTGTTAGCTTTGCGGTGAGTGGAGAATGTTCCTCCAGAGAGAGAGGAGAAGAATTAAAAACAAAAACAAAAGTAATGAGAAAGAACTTGTGGGGGGGCTTTAAGGAAAGAGTACTTGAGATGTAAACAACGGTAGTGTCCCCCTGAACGTGCTGAAGGTTTTGTATCTGTAATGCTAGCACTTGAGAAGTAAGAATCAGGAGTTCTTGGCCAGCCTTGGCAGGAATTCCAAGCAGAGATAGAGGAGGAAAGAAGGCAGAGTCAGGGAGACGCATGTAGCTGCTGAAGGAGAAAGACGCCAAAACTTTACCCAGTAAGCCACAGCCTTGTGATGATACACAAAATAATAAAAATGGGTTAATTTAAGATGTCAGAGTTACTTCATAAGAAGCCTAAGGTATTGAGGCCAAGGAGTGTTGTAATTAATATAGTTTCTGTGTAATTATTTTGGGTCTGGGCGGCCAGAAAATGAACAAGCAGCCCCTGTCTACACCCAAGGACAATGAAAATGCTTGAGTCCTTAGTTTTTAAGGTTAGGATGCGGAAGCAAGCAGTGGTGACGCCCTTCGTGTGCCCACGCTTTGAGCTGTAGCACTGTCCTCACGGATGTGATGACAGCCAGTGCTGTACAGCGTGGAGCTGACTGGAGATCTGGAGTTAGGAAGCAGTTACTCTTGGAATAAGGGAATATGCAATGGATGGAAGAGATTTCAGCTGAGGACCATCAATAGTAGACCAGGTGGAATTCAATCCTAATTTCACGATTATAATTATAATTATTGTCCGTTTCTCTAAAACCCCTGAATCATAAAGTACAGAGCATATAGCAGTTCCTACAATCCATATAAAACCAGCCTTGCCTTCAAGGACTGTATGTAGGTCAAAGAGGCAACTAATTATAGCTGTTGAACAGGAGAGCAGGTCGCATCCTCAGAGCAAGTGAGAAGAATGTTCTGTGCACCCTCTGAAGGCAGGGAGGGAGAAGATATCCCCCTGCTTCAGCCCTGCCTTGGGCTGATGGAGGAAGAGGAGGACAAGGGAAGGAGGTACATCCAGCTGAGGGTGGAAAACCCTGTGCACGGTTGTGGAGTTGGGCTGCAAAAGCTCAGGGGGATGAGAGTACTCACTAGAATGCCCAGCCATAATTCCAAGAGTGCGGTCTCCAGTCCTCTGGACCTAAAGTGGCAGTTGCCTGGAAGACTTGTGAATACGTCATGTGGGCCACCATCCCCAGAAGGCCTGTGGAGGGAGAGACAGAGGCCTTGGAGAAATCTATGGGGCATCAATCTGTTGGCACCTGGGTCACTATGCCAGGGCATCCGTGACTCCTTTGCCATCGTATTTCCTGGGAAAGTAGTCTAGGGGAGAGGTGTCTCTTTGCATATCTATCTTTACAACGATTACCCCAAACTTTTGTCTGAGAACTGTGGCAAAATCTGAGTCAGTCTGTCATGGTTGTTGCTCATTTTGACTTCTTCCTAACCTTTAGCCTTCACAGTGTGTGTGTGTGTGTGTGTGTGTGTGTGTGTGTTTAAGATCTTACTTTAGATGTTATCTAACAGTGACACTGTGGAAAAGTATATATTCCAGTTGGAAAGCAAACCGAGCCAAAGGCTTTCCATGTTGAGAAAGCTTGTGAATGAAGGGACCTGGAAATCAGAGCATATAAAGATAGTTTTGCAGTGTCTTCTGCTGCTACTTGCTGTGTGTGGTTGTGTGCATGTGTGCACATGAGTGTGTGCAAGTGTCTGTGCATAAGCACACAGAGGTTGTTGGGTTTCTTCTGTTGCTTTTCATCTTAATTTCCTAGATTCAGAGTTTCTTTCTTTTTTTCCAAGACAGGGTTTCTCAGTATAGTCTTGACTGTTCTGGAACTCTCTCTGTAGACCAGGCTGGCCTTGCACTCACAGAGATCTATCTGCCTCCAACTCCTGAGTACTGGTATTAAAGGTAGTGTGCCACCACCACTCAGCTAGACAGGGTTTCTTACAGAATCTGGAACTTCCTACTTTTTGCCTAGGCTAGCTGGCCAGCAAGCCCTAGTGATCCTCCTGTCTGGTATTCCCATGCTCAGAGCTGGAGTTCCAGGAGGAAGTGGCTATGCCTGGCTTTTTATGTGGATGCTAGAGATTATGACTCACATTCCCAACCTGAGCAGCAAGAGCCATCTCCCCAGCTCCTACTCCCAACTCCTCTTCTTAGTTTTCCAGTCCCGTCTTCCTCTCATCAAGGAAAAAGACCCAAGCCTTAAAGATGGTACTTCAAAGAAACCCCTGTGAGCCAAGCCGTGGCGACATACACCTCTAGTCCCAGGTCTTGCTTGGAAGCTTGAAGTCAGCCAGCCAGCTATACAGTGAGTCTAACTTAGCCTACACAGGAAGGCCCTGGGCCCCACCTCACAGTATGGGCAAAGCAGAAGAGCAAAAGACAACATCTCAAGGAGCCCCGTGAGGAACCACCCTCTGCCGCTCCATGGTCACTCACCTGACAGGACCAAGGAGATGGCTGCAAAGGCATTCAGCTTGAGCCCACAGCCAGGGTTACTGGTGAGCAGCAGGTCTGTTAGTAGCAGGAAGAAGCTGATGAATTGAAGTCCGATGTAGGCAATTTGGGCGCCCAGTGATAACCAGAGGACCTCTGCAAAAGGCCAGGAAAAGGGAACCCACCCGGACAGTAGTTAGTAATCACTGTGGACACCAGTGCCCCGCAGAAGTCAGAGGCCCAGAGGGACAGGAGGAAAGAGAGAGAGAGGAAGCTGAACTCGGCACCCGGTGGTGTCTAGGTAGAACCCGTTTAATGGGCTGTAAAACTAAGCTTAGCCGCCCAACAGAGGGCTCCATTTCCATAAACCCTGTGCCAATCATCATTCGTGGCTTTCTCCTTAGTTAGGTAGGGTTTATGTTTTTATTCTCTCACGAGGTGGCATCTACCAGCAGTTCCACTAGCAGGGTGGTAGAAGCAGGAAGAGTGGTTTTTCAAGGCTAGTCTGGCTACTAAAAGACCCTATCTCAAGAAAACAAAAACAAAAACAAAAAAAAAAAGCCATCCCTCCTCCCACAATAATACAAAAGGAAGAAAAAGGCCATAAACTCTTCAGCTTGTGTCCTGGGTTGGGTGCTGGTGACTTTTTGGAATGACAGGAGGGATGCCTGTCAGCCTTTGGGGCTCAGAGGTAGAAAAAGGAGGTTGTAGTGCAGTTTCGATCCAGAAAGACCCAGGTCTCCAATTCCTGAACACGTACTTGCCACGGGCCCCAAGGGGAGGAGGAGGAGAGAGGCCTTCTCCATCAACCACTTCCCTCCAAATCGGAGAGTGGTGTGATATGAGCCTTGCAACGTGGCAAATTCCAGTAGTCCTTTCTCACCTCTCTGGGCTGGTGGTGTGAGTTCAATGAAACGTCGGCACTTCTCCCCTAAAACACACGAAGGCCAGTGTCATAAGGAGCATGCAAGGGTCACTGTCATAAGGACTTTCTGGGGCTGTGGGGATAGAGATGTCCCACCCACTCCCAGCCCTGCTGCATTTGCTCTGACAGAGCCCCTCATTCGGCGGTGGTGTCTCGTTTTGAGAACAGGAGAGAATGCAGCCATGAATGAGACATCCAAAATTCCTGGTCTTCATCTCTGCTTGTGAAGATAATGCTTCTCTGAGGCCGTATTTGTAGGACAGGGTTCCAGTTTCCTGTGTTAATGTTGACAAGTTTTGCAGCTGGATCAGAATGGCTCAAACCCATTTGCAGGACGGTGGCTTGGCCAGTGTTAGGTGACACGAGGCTACAGATGTGTGTGTCTGTTCTCTCATTTTCTCACTCTCTCTTCCTCAACTTCCCCATTTTTATTGCCCTTCTGTGTCTTTTTCCCTTAGCCCACTTTGTAGGAATTTCATTATCAAGTTGAATATGATCTCAAGTTTTAGAAAATACATTGCCACCATGTCCTCTCCTCCCAGGCCCCACTGTGACTTAAATGTTCTGAATGGGGAAGAGGAGGAGCTGGAGGCTGGATACAGCTGACTTCCGTGCCACTCTAAGGCACACACACTGACTAGTGTGAATTGAACAGTGTTTTCAGTAGGTGACAAGAAATTTGAAAGCATCTGTCTGCAGCTCCTCCAGGGCATCCTTACAGAACCATGTACTTCAGGACCCCCTAAAATCAATCTATCTATCTATCTATCTATCTATCTATCTATCTATCTATCTATCTATCATCTATCTAATCTATCCTCTCTCTCTCTCATCCCTAAATATCTATCTACCCATCATCTTCATCCATTAATTCATTTTGAAATTCTGGGACCCCAACACAGGGCTGACACCTGCTAACCACTCAGCCACAGCACTGCATCTCCATCCCTTAGCTTTGAGATGCTCTCACTAAGTAGTCCAGGATGCTCCCCACCCTCCTGCCGAAGCCTCTGGAGTGTTGGCTCTATAGGAGTATGCCACTAGAGTTCCCCCTTACCTTTTACATTGAAACCCTAATCCCTAGCCTGGAAGAAGAGAGCCCTTAGGGGTGTTCTACCCCAGCCCTTTTCATCTAACAGGAAAATCTTGGCCTATGGCAATGAAGTTATCCGTGCGAGGGTCCAACGGGCAGAGCTCGGGTTGTTTCTAGGCAGCGACTGTAGCCCACTACCATGAAGGTTCTACTAATTCAAACCTGACACGTCCACAAACTTCGTTAACCTGGGTCTGCTGAAGCTGGAGGAGCTGAAGAACTCAGGGACGTTGGACTTTGTTAAGAGGGGCCATGGAGAAGAAATAATTTGAAAGTGGGGCTCGGGCAGGGTTTGGGAAAAGTGTGGACCTTCCCATCGCTTCTCGGACTCATCTCAGGCCTAATGGGGTTTCTTTGCCTGGTGTGGATCTCTTATCTGTTAATGAGTACTCAAGAAGCCAAAGCAGGTGGATTGTGGCAAATTCTAGGTCAGCCAGATCTACATAGTTAGTTCTATGATATAGCCTGGGTTATAAAATGAGGCAGTAGCTCAAAAACTTATTTTTTAAAGGCAGATGAGATGCCTCAGTGAGTAAAGGTGCACGCTTGCCACGCTGACTGCTTGAGGCTGATTTACATGCTATACCTCGTCCTCTGACCTCCACATGTGTGTGCATACCCCTATACATACCCATACACGACACAAATAGAAATGTAATTGATAAGGCAGATCAAGCCGTGTAGCCGGTGCGAGGATGTTACCTGGCTCTTCCACGGTTTCCTCACAGGATAGCCACATGCCACTGCGGAAGGTAAGGAAGGAGAACCGGTCATCCCCAGTCTCCCAGGTGTATTGTACCACCTCCTGGGCTGATGTGTTGGTGACGCCCCCATCCAAGGACATCGGCATGTCAAAGCACTTGGCTGCCAGACCTTGCCCGCACAGGGGCTTGGGCACCTTCTGTGTGCCCACAATCCATTCGCTGCTGAGCAGGGATGCTGCGGAGAGGCCGAGTGATAGCATGTTGAGGATGGCAGATAAGAAGATCCGCTGGACAGGGGAACCCTTCTGGAGTTCCATCTGCAACACACAAGCAGGGGGCGGGGAGTCAGCTGGAGAGCTTGCTCTCAGGGCCTCAGCCACTCCTCTTTCCTTTAACACTGATGGCCACAGCTTTCTCCAGGAGCCCTGTGGAAGCTGCTGGGCATCAGTGTGGCCAGGAACCAGAGCTGTAGCGATGACACTCACTGAGACTAAACCCTGTGTGGCTCTTGCAGAGCAGCAGTAATTTGCATGGGCAGAGTGACAGCTGGATAGACACTGGACAGATTGACAGAACGATGAAAGTGATACCAGACGGGGGACATTATCACAAGGGATCCTCATGTCAAAGTGACCTGGATGCGAGCAGGGCGGTATTATACTTATCCGCTTTAGAAGGCTGGCGAGCACCAAGCTAGCCTGGCTTCTGCCTGCCAAGCCACATGGCATTCAAGCTTGTGCATCTGGGTGGAAAACCACCTCAGAGCCATAGTTACAGCACATATCCTCAGGCAGAAGCAGCAAGGGAACACTCTGAGCTAGCCGGCCTCTTTTGGGGGTACTGTATATAATTATTTGTTCATGTATAAATTAGTGGGTTTTATGGTCATATTTTCAGACATGTTGATCATTGTATTTTGCTCCTATTTGCCCCCTCCAGCTCTTTCTTGTCTCCTCATTCTCCTGCTGGTCCCTTCCTCTTCCCTAAACAATCCTATTGTCTCTGTTTTCATGTCATATGCAATATGCATTGTTCAATCTAGAGTCTGTATTTAAGAGAAATCATGCATTATTTATCCCTCCCCTTTCATCCTCTGACACCCTCCTCTCTCTCCTTTCCTTTGCCCACATAGTTTCCCTTCTATATTTATGCCCTATACACACACATATCTATACATATATATTTATATAAATGAAAAGAAACATGTAATATTTGTCTTTCTGAGTCTGGCTCATTTAGCTTACCAAGTTGCTCACCAGTTTCACTTATTTTTCCTGCAAATAACATTATAAGTTTATTCTTTATAGCTGAATATAACTCCATGGTATGTATATATTATCAACTTATACCCCTCCCCCCCAGAGGAAGCAGATGGACGTTTGATGCCTTCATGATAAAAGATGGCAGAAGGTAGGTAGCTCATTCTGAGAGTGTTTGCTTAGTGTGAGTGAAACCCTGGGTTTGATCTCCAGTACAATAGAAACCCAGTGTGGTGGTGCACACCTGTGGTCCCAGCACTGGAGAGGTGGAGGCAGGAGGATCATCTGCAGCTACTTAGTGACCTTGAAGTCAGCTTGAACTACATCAAATCCTGTCTCAATAAATAAAGACCTGTGTTCACCTTGTCAACCTCATTATGTGATTTGGGTAAATTTTATTACCCAATGTGATTAAATTGTGATTGTAATTGTGATTAAATCCATATGTGATTTACCTAAATTTTATTTAGGAAAATAATTGTGATCAGTCTTGAGTATCCTAAGGTTCTTTCATATGTGGGGAGCAGGAAGCAGCTCAGGCTTAGCTTCCAGATGGTTCTTAGAGTAAAGCATCTTGAGCTGATGGGATCTCTTCTAGCAGAATTAATCAGACCTCAATCTGCTTAGCTTAAGAGATGTAAATAACATCACAGGCAAATACATAAACCCAGCAATCTACGTTACCCCAGCTTAGCAGAATCTACATTTAGCAGCTTAAACCATGACCCTCTGTCCTTCAGAATCCAGGGACAAATGCAGTGCATACCACACACAAGGTGTTATTTGGGGCCATAGCAAACATAAGGTGGTCATTATAAAGATATCCAGACTATGAAACGGAAGAATAAATTGCTCCTGGAAACTGTCTGCCAATGTGACTTAAAAGTGTTCAACAAATTAACTCCATCGGGAAATGCCAGTCTTTGCAATATTCTGTGTGACCTTGACCGAGGACAAATGTGTTAGCAGTCCATGAGTTGCCTTTTCTGGTTTTTTAGTCATTAGTCTTAAAATTAGCAAAGTGGGAGACGTTTCACTTGGTTCTGCTTGGGCTTGGTCCCCTACCCCACCGCTCACCGCCACCAGCTTCTCGGCAACCTCCCTTTCATCCTTATTACCCATTCCCTCTTTCCATTTAGATCTTTCCCCCACCTCACAATCCCCCCTTTTGTCATACATATAAATTAAAAGCTATTTTAAAGTTATTTTTGGGTTTGACTCATTTCATTTAAATGTATTTTCCCTACTTTATCTATTTTCCTTCAAATTCCATGATTTTTCTCATCCATCTATTGGTAGTGATGTAGGTTGGTCCAGTATCTTAGCCCCTGTGAAAATTGTGGCATCAGAGTGATGTACAGGCATCTCTGTGGTGAGTGTTCTTTCTAATCTGATATCCATTGTTTGCAGGTAAAACATCTTCACTAATTACTCTATGAAAAGAACAAACTGGCGATCTAGGCAGTTCCAAATCTCTCACCCCAGGCTCAGTTTTAATAGTGCTATTTGGCCTTCATGGGTCGTCCACTCTCACACCACACCAGAACAGATTAGGATTTATATTCAGTCCATTTCAAGGTATGTATCTACCCAAGTTCCTCCAGGTTATTCAGACATAAAAAAAGAGTATTAGGGCTTATACACACCTGTGGCCTCAACCGAGATGACAAGCAAATTATGGACCAGGTGACTTGAGGAACGAAGGATGACCTACTTGAACTGACTCAGAGTCTCTGTCCTGAAAGAACACCCACCACGGAAAGGGGTCTGGTCTCTTTATGTTCTCTTCCTCCTCCACTTGCTGCAGACAGGGTCTCATAGAGTTTGTGACCTCAACCTGACTAGAGTTAGACACCTAGAGGTTGACCTTGAACTTGGGATCCCCCTGCCTCCACCTCTCAAGTGCTAGAATTACAGGTGTGGGTCCCACTGTCCAGGGAAGCACTCTGTGGAGCTTCCTCAACCCCAGATACTTAAAGTGACATCTCATTCAGGAGCCTTTTCCAGAACTCTCGTCCATCTCGCCACATCTTTGGTCACATGCCTTACTCAAATCAGAAGAACACAGCTCATCTTACAAGTTTCCTCAGAGTGAGTCTAGACTGAATGGCGCAGCCTAAGGGAAGCTCTGCCTTTGCTATACTCACACACGCCTTCCCAAGATGACTCTACTTTCGAGACAAGAGACAGAACAGAAGCGCCGTAGGTGCCACTATGGCAGCCATGCTCACATCGATGCACATTAACAGAAAAACACGGCATTCGTGTATGCTAACAAAGACAGCCAGTTGATAGATCTAGATCAAGACCCAGGTGCCAAGGCTTCTCCTGTGAAGTAAAAGAGGGAGGCTGGTTACCTTGGCCATGGTCAGCGTCTTGTAGCCCGTCTGGAAGGCTGGAAAGATGACATCTGTACAAGGCTCTTTGGTGCAACGTAGCAAAAGTGAAAGTCGGGTTCCCTCCCTCCTCCCTTGCCTTCCCACCGCTCCCTCCGCCCTTGCCTTCCCACTGCTCCCCTCCTAGCTCAGACTTTGGGCCGTGCCTCTTGATTAAATGCTGCTATGCAATGAACATGGGCATTTAATAACCGACGGTGCAACCCCAGCCCAGCTGTTCCTGGAGATTATGCCTGAGAACTTGCCAGTCGGGGACCTGAAATTCAGTACAGAGCAGCACGGACCCACATTTGCAGAGGGGACTTTCTGTACAAAGTAAAGGGTGATTTATATCCCCTCTACCCGTTGTTCACTAGGTAAGTGGGGAGAGTGGATGGGGCTTGGTTTTTGCAGCAATGCACAGAATATCCAGATCCGCTGTCATTGCTTCCCAGCCTTCCCCAGGGAGCAGCTTTGGGTTGTTCTCTGTGTGGTTTCCACTTCTAGGCAGTTCACAAACTGTTGCTTCTCTCCGTGTGGGATGCTGAGCGTGCTGGTGGAGATGAGGATGGGACAGGACTGGAATGGATATCCAGGGTCAGCCATGTGATGGCTGTATAATGGCCACCATTTTCCCCAACTCTCAAGCAAGGAACAAACATCTTATTTTCCACAGAACAAATTTCAATAATGATGATGATGATGATGATGAAGAAGAAGAAGCCAACCAACTCTTAGGGAGTGGATGGCTATCCTCTTGGCAGCCACTAGAGGCACAAGTCATTCTTTCTGTCCTGAGTTTACAGATAGCTATTTTGCAGCAACTACTCTCTTTTTTCCTACCCAGCACGCCCTCAGTTTCTTTCTTTCTCTTTCTCTCTTTCTTCTTTCTCTCTTTCTTTTTCTGAGACAGGGTTTCTCTGCGTAGTCCTGGCTGTCCTGAAACTTAAACCAGGCTGGCCTCGAACTCAAAGATCTGCCTGACTCTGCCTCCAAATGCTGGGATTAAAGGCATGCACCACCACTGCCCCTTTCAATTGGAGTGTAAAAAGTCAATTGTTCTTTAAAAGTGGCTTTCTTTTTGTCCTTGTCCCGTCATGCCTCTTTTGCAGCTTTTTCCTTTTTCCTTTTTTTTAGCTTTTAGTGTGTGTGTGTATGTGTGTGTGTATGTGTGTATGTGTGTGTGTGTATGTGTGTGTGTGTATGTGTGTGTGTATGTGTGTGTGTATGTGTGTGTGTGTGTGTGTATGTGTGTGTGTGTGTGTGTGTGTGTGTAGCAGGGGCATGCTGCATATATGGAAGACAGCTCTGGGAGGACTTGGTTCTCTTTTTCTATCATGTGGGTTCCAGGAATCACACTCAGGTTGTCAGGCTTGGAGGCAAGCCTGTCTACCAGCTGAGCCAACTTGCAGGCCCCTGAATATGTTGTATGTACCACCCTGTCAACCCTTTCTTCATTGTGACCCAACCCACTGGGCCTTGGGAGAAAGGCACATTGTGGTCCCATGCTGCTGTGGGATAGGCTGGTTTCCTGACTGCATGGCTACCTCATGCCGCTGGGTGGCGCTACACTCTCATGTTTTTATTTCTGCCCTTTTCCTTCCCTACAAGTCAGCAAACTGTGGGTGGAGGTGGCTACTTCTCTCTGTAAAACCGCTCTTTCCTTCCTCTGGCTTTCACCCCAAATATGAATCTCCAGACTGCCATGTGTCAGCCTTATGGAATTCAGGACTTAGAATGAACTTTGGGGCATCCAGCCACTCCCGGGAGGACCTTTTAATAGGAGTATTTCCTATAGTACATTCTTTGGTGGCCAGTTCCAATTCTCAGTGACTCAACAGATCCTCAGATGCCTCCCATGGGAAACACGACATCGCAGTATCAGAAAATACAGTTAGCCAACATTTCCTGATGAGTTTTGTGCACATTTTTCTCTCCTTAATTGTACCCTCATTCTCTCTCCACCCTAGAACAGTGACCAATTCTTTTCCCTTTGCCACGCTTCCACCCTTCAAATACTTGGAGACGCGTCTCATATCCCGCCTTGAGTCACTGCTTGGCACAGCACCATGTCTTTGGTTTTTATTACTCTGCCCATAAACCGCACCCCCGAAGCCTTAATAGCCCGAAGTTTGCCTCCTTCAGGGAAAAGGGGATGGGAGTGGCAGGCAAGGAGGCCCAGAGGTGGGTCAATGCATCTCCATCTCCCGGGCCCCTCGCTTGTTTGAGCTGCATCCAAGGGCCTGTTGCCCAGGCTGAACTTACAGTTTTGTATTATTTTCCTTCAAGGTTTCCAAAAGCCTAGTGTAGTTAGCAGCTACACACAGCAGCTCTGAGCCCCCCATTCCTAGGCTGTGCATTTTATGTGGGTGCCTGGCTGGCTGCTGGCTGGATGTGAACAGTCTTAGCTCTCTCTCCCCCCGAGAACCTGGGGCCCCAATGTCCAATTTCCTCTTCTTGACAAAAACACAGGTTTCTCTGTCTTGCCACAAAAGGCCAGAACCCAGCATGCCATTAACTTCCTCTCATTGGAATTCACTCTTGCTGTTTCCCGCCCCTTTCCTTTCCTTTCTTAGAACAGGAGAGGTAATTGCTGGTCAGAGGAACTAAGATAATTAAGCTCAACTCAAAAGCTCAAAATTCAGTGTAGAGACAGACACCCCGCATCTCGACACAGTATTTAAACTTGGTGTGTGGGACTGTTGATGATTCTGGGGTGACTTCCGGGGGGCTGTGTATGCACCGCACCATTTATGACATCACAATGCCAAGGCCCGGGACTGACCTCCTTTTGCTAAGGTCCTCAGTCACACTTCGCCGGAACATATGACAATGTTTTTACTAGATATGCATAAAGAGAAATGATAGTCTTGGGACACACATCCTTCGTAGGCAGGCATTCAGTTTATTGCCTTGCTAGGACGCTGTCGAGGTGAGGTGATTAAGAAGGCTGAGCAAGAGCAGGTGTGTTTGCCTCTCACTGGAGCCTGGGGCTAAGGGATCCAGTATTTTTGCCCCCCCCCTCGCCATCCATCCAGACATCTTATTTGCCCTGGCTGGCGAGGAGAGTTTCTCTGTCCTCCCAGGGGCCAGAATTCTTGACCCGTGACCCCATTAAGTAACTCCTTCTGTTACTCCAAAAAAACAAAAGGCCGAAGTGGAGTTTAAGTGCTTTGGCTGCCCCTGGCTGATGCGCGGACAGCTGTTTGCTGGGCCTCCACCTCCTGACAGGTGCACCTTCCCAGAACGAGCTCATCGCCTTCTGTGTAACCCATCACGTGCCTTGTGTTGGTTCCACTCGCTCTATTCTGAGGCAATGCATGGAGTGCAATTAGCCATGTTTTATGCATTGCCGACTCCAGCATGGTCTTCACATCCATGAACAAGTTTCGTAAGGCTAACGAGGCCTATGACCACCGTTGGGAAACCAGTGGGCCAAGGCATGAGCACAGACATATCCAAATAGCGTCAAGTAACCCACTCTCTTTCCAATTCATGTACAAAAGCAACGGGGAACCTCAGAAAGACCCCAGAGGGCCAGGGGCCATAGCAGAGGCCTTCCACACAGACGGTTTCTGTCAGTACTTTCCTCTCACCTGTGGGAACATTGCTGCTTTTCCATGAGCAAAGGCTCCGAAAATAGCAATGATCTCATTACCACTATTATCTTTACTCTGACCAAAGGACAAACATCACTCAAAACAGTGACAGGTCGGAAATGTTCTGTCCTGTTCAAGAGGGCTGAAACCCTGCAGATTGGGGTCATTTGGATGTGGCCCGAGCCTTCTGAGCTTGAATTCTAGTCTGGGAGACATTGAATTTCATTGATGAAACCAGAGGACATTATGACTTTACAGATGCTTGTGCTGTGTTCAACTCTGCACCTCCCATTCTCAACCGTACCCAGCTTGTAAGGGCCCCCGGATAACCCCAAATGCTCCTAAGGTGGGCCACGAGTACTGGGAACTCTCTCATTTAGAGTTCAATGGGAAGGGCCAAAGGAAAAGGCTTCCTCGAGCCTTTCCCTTTCCGCTTTGCCATGGAATTGTTTGAGGGCTTTTGCTATAGCAGTCATTTCCAGGAGAGGAAGCCCCAGCCTTTCTTCCATGCCCCAAGCCACTGGCGTGAATCAGAGCGGCAGCCACATCTGCATTTCCTGTGGAGCAATCGCTCACGCGCGCGAGTGACTGCTTAGACCGGGCTGGCCCAGCTTGCTAGGAAACTGTAGGACCCAATGAGGAAGTGGGGTGCCCAGAATGCTGCTGTCCATAGACAGTGCAGGGGCACCCCTTTCCACCTAAGCGTGTGCCCCCCTCGCCTAATGGTTTCCTTCCCTCTCTCCTGTCACCGCTACCCTCTGCCTCGGTGCCTGAGCCGGATAAGATTCCCACCAAGCTCCCTCCTCCCGCCCCCCCGCAATGAGTAACCTTGGCGGTGTTTACTACGGCGCCCCAGTTGCCTAGCAGCGGGCGTGGTTGCCACGGCGACGCACCAGAAGCCTGTTTTGAATTGTTTGGTGAGGCCCCGCCCTTGCGCTGCGGGCGTTTGGGATTTCCAGGACGGGTGTGGCAGGGAACTACGAGGTTTCTTCCTCTTTCTCTTCCTTGGGTGGGTCCTGCGTCCCGTTGGCCTCCCGTGCACAGGCGAGGACCGGCCCAGGGAAGGGACTGGATCCTGGGATAAATTCCTCAGACCCTGTATGACCTGGCGTGAGGATCCACCTGGCTGCTGTCAAACCCAAAGTCAAGCATTTCCCTGTCCCCCAAAGATGCGGATCCCTGATCCCTTTCTGATGAAGGGGCAAGGTAGGCCTGACTGCCTCGTTTTGTAGATGCGAGAGGTGATGCTGGGGCCATGAAGCCCTCAGCACATCTGAGGTCTAGCGGTTACCTACCTGCTTCCCCAAGGGGCGACAGGGGAGGTGGGGAGTCCTCTATAGCTTTGCTCTGAAGATCTAAAGAGGTAGAAGGAAAGCGGAATCTAAGGAAAACCATCCAAGCTCCCAAGCGAGGGGCTAGCTGCTTCACTAGTTGCCCTATTCACCCCACCAGATTCAGGGGCGGTGTCTCCATTATATAAGTGAGGGCTCGAATTCAGTTTTTGACTTGCACCAGATCTCACATGTAGACATGGTGGGGTGGGCATTTAAACCTGCAAACCCTAGAAAGTTGACTCCTTTCAGACTAAAGTCCCACCAGCAAGGGGCAGGCACCTTTAACGAAAGTCACGGCTTGCTGGTCACACCGGGAACCGCCTTCAGAATGAGGCAAGGGTTCAAGTGTTCTATGTTTAATTCTTAGCTCCATGTTAGCAAACAGATTCCCCATTAACCTTGCTGTTCCTTTTCTAGAGAACCAATGAGAAGAGATAAAATTGCAGGCTCTCAATTTTGCTACCATGTTTAGCTCGTATCTGTCTGCAAGGGCTTTCCAGTTGATGGTGGGCTCCTTGGCTACTTCTGACCTGGGGTAGCTGCCCCAGCCTATACTGCTGACTTGAGAGCTTAGAGCTCTGCCCCGCAGTCTCACCAGTGCCTCTTTCTTAGGTGATCCTGGCTTTCTCAACACACTTGTCCAGTAACCCTACATTGCCCTCCCATCCCACCAAGCTCAGGTGTATATCATTGCCACTAAAGATGGGGGCTCAAGACAGGCGGTCGTGGCGCACACCTTTAATCCCAGCACTTGGGAGGCAGAGGCAGGCAGATCTCTGTGAGTTCGAGGCCAGCCTGGTCTACAAGAGCTAGTTCCAGGACAGGCTCCAAAGCTACAGAGAAACTCTGTCCAAAAAAAAAAAAAAAAAAAAAAAGGAAGAAAGAAAAAGAAAAAAAGGAAATGAAAGAAAGAAAAAAAGAAAGAAAGATGGGGCTCAAACAGTGAAGTAAGTAAAATTAATTGATCAGTATTCACACAATTTCCAAAAGCTGTGTACCTACCTCCTGGGTGAGACAAACATTTTGAGTCAGCGGGGAGGGACTGCTCATTCACTGTGGTTTTTCAGAAACAGAGGTGTTTCAGTGTCTCCTCTGATGGTTCTTCCTCAGCTGTGTGGCTCAGGTGTTAAGGGAGAGGACTCACCAGGTCCCCTCTTGCCAGCAGAGGGGTAAGGTGGTATGTGGTGAGTTGGGAGAGGATGAATGGCTCTCAGGCAGGACACCGGGTGGTGGGTGCTGGTGGGCTATAATGACATTGCTCTGTGATGTCACAGTGGCAGGCAGGGTTCTCTCCCCTTGATGCCTCACCCACCTCTCTCCCAACATCAGAAAGACCAGGTTGGGAGAAGGGGCACACTGGGGACCCCTCAAAACCCAGATGCCTCCTGACGTCTCTCAATCAGTGCTTATGGTACATAAAAAAGAACTGGGAAGTTCATTCAAACACAACTCGGAAGGTTAGGGACGGCTGGCACGTGGTGCCAACCAGACTACACTGCTGTTAAAGAGATTTACAGTTGTGAGCCACGTCTTAAAATGTTCTAACACCTCTGTTCAAAGCAATGAAATGAATGCATGCAGCCATACCACAATGAACTCTTAGCCTGTGCTGGGAAAAGCAGACTGAACCCTTGAAACTTCATCCTCCTCCCCCAAACAAGTTGGGTCTAGTGGAAGAACACACTGTTCCCATCTTAAAACTTCAATGCATTAAAATGAAGTATAATGACGCGGTTGGACCATCTCTTCTTCTTCCCTTTCTTTTCCTCCTCCCCTTCCCTTCACCTTCTCTCACCTCCTCTTCCCTTCCCTTCTCTCTTCCCTGCCCCCATTCCCCCTCTCCCTTGTTTCCCAACAGTGTCTCCCTATGTAGCCCAGGCGGCCCTCACTTGTTCCCTTGCCTCAGCCCACTAAGTGCTGGGATTATAGATGGGCTCAGCACCAGTAGCATCTTCACACAACAGCTTGGACTATTTGCTTTAGGTGTCTTGTTCTGTTTCTCCCATGATACTCTAAGCTGTTGAAGGATAAACCTGTTTTGCTTCTATGATGTCTACTGTGGTGCCAACCGGAGAAGGGTTGCTCAACACATCCTAGCCTAGTGAATTACCTAAAGCATCCAGGCAAGTAAGAGAGAATGTCAAGTCAATACAGACAGAAGAGCCTGCCTTGTTCTGAGTGTGTTTTAATCACTGAGACAGTCTCACTGTTATAGCCCTGGCTTGACCTGGAGTTCACTGTGAGGACCAGGGTGGTCTCGAACTCACAATGACATGCCTACCTTAACCTTCTGGGGGCTGGGTTTAAAAGTGTAAGCCACCATACCTGGCTCCAGGATCATTTTTAAAAGCAAGGACAAGGCTAGGGGTGTGGCTCATCCATAGAGGACTCATCCAGGGTGCATAAGGCCTTGGGTTAATCCCCAGTACAGTGAACAAGCAAGCAGCAAACAGAAAAGAATTGAAACAAAACAGCAACAGCAACAAAAAAAGGAAAAAATTTTTTCTTTCTCTTTATATTTTTATTTTATAATTATTTATTTTAAAGGGAAAAAAATTTTAAAGGAGACATGGCATGTATTTTAGTTCATGTGGGGAAGTACACAAAACTAGCTTCTTTTTTTGAGACAGGGTCTCACTATGCAGCCAAGGCTAGCCTGGAACTCACTGTGAAGCCAAGGCTGGCCTTGAACTGGCAGTGATCTTTCTGCCTCAGACTCCAGCGCTGGGATTACAGACATGCATCACCACACCCTGCTCCAAAGATAATCTTCTTGACGTGCCCTATTGGAATAAACTGGATAGGCGTATAGCAAACATAAATCATATTCATAGCGTATAAGAAAGTAAACTCCAAAGGAAGTAGAGACTTGGATGTCAGATGAGATTACACAGGTCCTAGAAAGAGCCATAGACAAATTCCTCTGTGACTCGAGTGTGAAGAAAGGATTTTGAATTATGACTTAACATCCAGATACTTGATACAAAAAGTGATCCATTCATCCAGCTGTATCATAAACAAATGAACAAAAAACTAACACCATCAACAAGCCAAAAATCACCATAAACAAAACCAAAAATCACAAGCTGGAAGAGAATCTTTATAATACAGATACAAGGCCAAGATTCCTCAAATTTTAAAAATTTCTACAAAGTAAGAGGAAGTCAGATGTGCTAGTGTGCGTCCCTAATCCCATACTCAAGAAGTGCAGGCAGGATTGTGGCATGTTCAAAGGTCAGCCTGGCCTACTTGACAAGTTCCAGGCTCGCTGAGATTGCACAGTAAAACCCTGTCTGAAAAACAAAAACAACAAAAACTAATCAAACAAATAAATTAACAACAATGCCATCATACTAAGTAAATTTAAAAATCGATAAACAATAATGATATAGTGGGGCACACCTTTGATCCCAGCACTCTGGAGGCGGAGGCAGGGGGATCGCCGTGAGTTGGAGCCATTGTGGTCTGTTGGTCTACGTGCTGAGCTAGATAGTAGTTCTCTGCTGTCAGAGAGGCAAAATTCAAAAGTTTGGCTAGGATCTCTTGGTGAGGGTTAGCGCAGGTGGTTTGCAAAATGGAACAGCTCAGGGCAGAGCATTTGACAGAGTCTACCAAAACTCCATACGCATTATCTCTTGACTCACAAACCAAGCTCTTAGAGATTTACCCTGAAGACACACTCCCCACAGTAGGAAATATGTATGCATGAAATTATTCATGACAATGTTGCCCAGAAATGGCACAAGCCACTTTGGAATAGTGTGCGGCTATAAAATGAAAAACAATTCAAAATGTCGGGGGTGAGGGGTGGGGGGCTTCTGCGAACTGGGAAGGATGTTTTCTAGGTAATGTTCGGTGAAAGCATTCCAAGTGTAGAAGGGGATACGGAGCGTGTCATCCTGTGAAAAAGGAAAAGCCGGAGTCTCTTTGCTTATTGCTCCACAGGAAGGGAGAGCCAGAGAGCAATGATGCTGATGACTCATCAGAAAGACAGACAGGCTGGCTCTGCGGGGAGTGACACTGAGGTCCTTTTTGTGTGATAGGTTTGATTTTTAGAAGCATGCCAGAATAATATTGAAGAATAAAACAAAACAAGATGAGGAGGAGAGAAACTCCTGAACTGTATATAAGCAGGGACAAATCAACTCAAGTGTATTTCACATGAATATTGTGACCACACCCAAGGGCATGGGTAAAACAAGGAACACATTAGAAGAATTCGGGATCACGGTCTTAAAAAGCATCGTCAGGCTGAGGTGGAAGACGCTGGGGCCCAGGTTTAGGTTATATACTTATGCATGTCATGGTAGGTATGTGGTGTGATTGTAAATCTATGCCAGATGACCTGTGGGATCAGACAAATAAGAAAATGTGGTGGGTGCTGGAGGGATGGCTCAGCAGTGAAGAGTGCTTACTGCTCTTCCAGAGGCTGGTCAGCTTCCAACCGCCTGTAACTGTAGCTGCAGGGGAGCCAGCGCCCTCTTCTGGCCTCCCCAGGCACTGCCCCCATGTGCACATACTCTCACAGAGACATGAACTATACACATGATTAAAAATTAAATCAAATCCCCAAAACAAACCAAAAGATGGCCTCAGCAGTGAGGCCCAGGTGGACATTGTGTACCTAGATGTAACACTCAGGAAGGATATCACTTCTGCAGCATCCAGCTGGGGACTATATTGCCTGACTCCACACATGAGAAAACAGCCAACGAACCTGAGTGAGTACTATCCCATGTTTAAAAATTAGATCTGTGGCCAGGCGGTGGTGGCGCATGCCTTTAATCCCAGCACTCGGGAGGCAGAGGCAGGCAGATCTCTGAGTTCGAGGCCAGCCTGGTCTACAAGAGCTAGTTCCAGGACAGGAACCAAAAAGCTACAGAGAAACCCTGTCTCGAAAAAAAAAAATTAGATCTGTGGTTGGGCAGTGGTGGGGCCCGCCTTTAATCCTAGCACTCGGGAGGCAGCATCAGATGGACCTCTGAATTTGAGACTAGTCTGGTCTACAGAGTGAGTTCCAGGACAACCAGGGCTACACAGAAAAACCCTGTCTTAAAAAAAATGTAGTCTTCAAAAATGTTACCATTAAGATAATATGAAAGAAGACCCAGAGGCTGCTAGACAATTTTCTGCAGCATTCTAGGAGTGGATGTGACCATCTTCAAAGCTTTTTCATCTGGGACCAGAGCTTCTCCTGAAATGCGGCTGCCGACTCTATATGCCTTTGGCGTCTGGGCTACATTGTCTCTTTTCATAAAGGGAAGTGGAGCCGTGATTTTTTTTTTTTCGAGCTCTCTTCTGCTCGGTTATTCCTGGCGGTGGAGAACTTGCTTTCCTCAGCTCTGGGATTCCTACGGCTTGGGGCATAGGCGCTCACTCAGTTAACATCTGCTGCCTGGCATGGATCAAATGAGCCCAGGTTATCTGGTATCTGGAGCTTCATGTGGAGGTCTCAGACCGAATCTGTTCAAGTCGGGGAGAGCGGCCTGTCGACAGCTTCGCTAAGCTCCCCCTGTTACGGATAAGGCAAAGGTGACGTAAGGCTGGATAAATATTTTTACATGAAACGTAGTTGTCGTTAGCCAAGCATGGGGGCTCAGGCCTAAAATCTCGGCACTGACAAGACAAATACAGGTAGATCTCTGTGAGTTCAAGGAGTCTAGCCAGGGCTCTGTAGGGAGTTCCAGGCCAGCGAGGGTTATATAGGGAGACCCCGTCTCAAAAACTCAAACCGAAACAAAACTCTCCCAAATGAAAAGCAGTAGCTGTGATAGGCTGAAAACACTCTCCTAAAAAATTTTTGTGTAGCCGGGCATGGAGCTTGTGAACATCGCCTCTATGTCCAAAGAGACACAGTGTGAAGGTGTGGGGCTAGGCTCACAGCCCTTGAGACAACAGAGGGAGGACTAGTTAAGATCCTCCTTGATCCCAAACGCAACCCTATGTATCCTAAAGGGTCAGACATGGAGAGATCCACGGAGAAGCAGGCCTCAGAGGAGAGACTATAGCGATGCAGCCATTGGTGAGGAGAAGGAAGAGACCATGTGAGACCCTCTTAGATGCTCAAGGTGCCGCCTATGCTGTGCGCTGATGAAACGGCGTCCAGGCGTTCAGCCTCCAGAAATCTCGGAGAAGTCTCTCTTGTTGTAAGTCATGGAGTTTGTGACAATCCCTCCCAGCCTTCTTAGGAAGCTGATATGGCTGCAGAACTGGAAATGAGTTCATTTTATTCTAGCGCATGCATAATAATATGTGCTTTCCCAAGACTCGTTGTTTTAAATTTGCCTTCTCTGGATCTCACTGCTTTAACAAAAAATTAATACAGAATGGAGCTCATTTGGTAGAGTGCTTGTCCAGCCTGCACAAAGCCGAGGGTTTGGTCCACAGGGTCATATAAATCGGGTGCACTGGTACGAGCCTCTAATCCCAGCACGTGAGAGGTGGAGGCTTGGGGCTGAGAAGTCCAAGATCTTCCTCAGCTTCTTATCAAATCTGAGGCAAGCCTGGACTCCGTGAACCTTGTCTCAAAAGCAAAAATCCAACTGCATGTGCTTATTAGTCATACTGTCCTTAAATTTAATATGGTCAAGCCTGTTAGGAATATAAAGCATTGGCTAGCTGATCTTTATTGACGGTTTACAGCACGTCAGTTACTGTGGTGTGGTCCTTTTCCTGTTTGGTTTTTGACTCAGTCTTACTATGGTCTCATTTCTGGCCTTGAACTTGGCATCCTCCTGCTTCATAGTCACCCAAGGGCTAGGGTTACCACATCTGGCTACTGTGGGTTTGCTTTTGCTTGTTTGTTTCTTGAGGAGGTTAATAAAGATATTTTAATTTAGAGGGCTGAAATGCCCTCAATTCGGTATCTATGTGCATGAAATAACAGTGAAAAAGAAATTTTGGTATAGATGGCCACGTAAGGGCTACAAGAAAGAGAGACCTGTGCCGAGAGAGAAAGACGCCCCGATCATGGGTGTGGGCTCCTTCAGGGAAACGAGCACTTTCCCACAGTCATAGGTGCGAGACTTTGGTGGCTTTTGAAGCTGTTCTGCTCAAAACGTTGCTCAAGGACCGAAAGAGACCACAGGAGCAAGTGTTCCTGGGAGCACTTGCCAGGCTTACAGTGAATAAGATAAAAGTCTACATCACAGAGAGGCAGGAAACTAGCTATCCTTACTGTAACCAAATTAATAACCACTTTTATTTTATTTTTACAAAAAAAAAGTAAAACATGCCTTTAATCCCACCACTTGGGATTAAAGGCAGAGACAGGCAGAGCAAATCTCTGAGTTTGAGGCCAGCCTGGTCTACAGAGTGAGTTCCAGGACAGCCAGGAATATACACAGAGAAACCCTGTCTTGACAAAAACCAAATCAGCCAACCAACCAAAAGCAAGCCATGACTTTAAATTGCAAATCAGTGTTTTTAAAAATCGATTTGATTTGTGTGTGTGCTGCAGCGTGCATGTGGAGGCAGGGGGACAATTTATGGGAGTCAGTTCTCTCTGAAGTAATCTTCGTGTAGATACTGAAGATTGAACTCGGGTTGTCAGGGTTGCAGGCAAGTGACTTTATCCATTGAAATGCACTGGTCCACAAATCAGTAGTTTTAATAGTTACATTTATGCTGGGCAGTGGTGACGCATGCCTTTAATCCCAGAACTCAGGAGTCAGAGACAGGTGGATCTCTGTAAGTTTGAGGCCACCAGCTGGTCTACAGAGTTAGTTCCAGGAAAACAACAAAAACAGAAGAATTTCTTTCTTTCTTTCTTTCTTTCTTTCTTTCTTTCTTTCTTTCTTTTTCTTTCTTTCGTGTGTGTACACACTGGGGATTGAACCACAATTGGGATATTAGGCATGGTGGTAATAGCCTTTACCTACTGAGTCCTCTCACTGGTCCCAAAGTTAATGATCTCAATTGAGATTGCCAGAAAAATTTCCGAGGAAAGAGATGGGCTTTTCCTAAGGTCATATACATTCAGGCTTTCAGCCTGACTCTTTGTTATTTTAACATTAAGCATCTATCTATGAAAAAAATGAGGTCTCTATATTGGCATTTTTCACAGAAAATTTTAATGGTGTACTAATTCGTCTCAGACTCTAGGCATAGGGGCTCATTTTCCTTCCTATGTCATCATAATTTCCTCTTTTTAAAAATCTTTCCTTAGTTTCCTCCTCTGAGACTTGAGATCCCTTAATTTATGGATCAACAAAGGTCAAAGTCTGCTTCCTGTTAACTCGTCCAAACTGGACAGGGCATAGACCTTACCTATCCAGGGATCAAGGGTCCCAAATTTGGGCTGGAGAGATGGCTCAGGAGTTAAGACTTCTTGCTGCTCAAGCATAAGGACCAGAGATTGGGCCCCAACATCCATGCAAAAATCCAGCCATGGTCTGGGGCAAGTGTGTAAACTCTCGCACCGAGGAGGATGGAGACAAGAGGTTCTCTGAGGCCTGCGGGCTGCTAGACCAGCTAAAAAGTGCTAGGCTCAACTAGAGGCTCTACCTCAAGAGAACGTGATGGAGAGTGATTGAGGATAGAACACATACACACACACACACACACACACACACACACACACACACACATACACACACACCAACCTACTAATCTGGGGCTGGGGCGGGGGGGTGACAGGCAAGCGCTTGGAGATCAGAGGGTCATCATTTGAAGTCAGTTTGGAACGGAGGATATCATTACTGAAGACATTAAAACACATGGACAGTAACGTGTACAACAGATTGTTAGGTCTGAGATTGTTTCCAAAAACAACAGAGTCTTTTATCATGAGGTAAATGATTAAATTGTTAAAGCTGCAGGCAGACTCTGATAGAGATATAATCAGGATACATAACTCTTGGAGGACTGGGGACATATGGCCCAGTTGTCAGGTACATATTTCATTCTACTGATGACACATGTCTTGCTCTCAGAACACTAAGGGCCTTTAGGTCTTGTAAGACAGCTGTTCTCATTGTTGTAATGCTTTTATTTTTAATTATGTGTTTCTGTGTATGTGTATACGTGTGCAGTGCCCTCAGAGGCCAGAAGAGGACATCAGATCACTGGAACTGGAGCTACAGGCCCTGCGAACTGCTGATACAGTTGCTTGGAACAGAACTGGGGTCCTTCTCTTATGTGGGATGTCCTGTATATGTGATGCTTTATTGGTTGATGAATAAAGCTGCTTAGGCCTATGGCAGGGCAGAATAAAGCCAGGTGGGAAATCCAAGCAGAGATGTAGGGAGAGAGTAGGCGGAGTCAGGCAGCCACCATGTAGCTGCCAAAGGAGACGTTTAGTCTGGAATCTTTACCTGTAGGCCACAGTCTTGTGATGATACACACATTAATATAAATGGGTTAATTTAAGATGTAAGAGTTAGTTAATGAGAAGCCTGAGCTAATAGGCCAAATAGTGTTGTAATTTATATAGTTTCTGTGTGATTGTTTGGGTCTGAGCAGCCAGGAAATGAATGAGCAGTCTCTGTTTGCACTCCTCAATGACAGGAATTGCTGTTAACAACTGGGGAGCCATCTCTCCAGCTGCTGGATTTCTTTCTTTCTCTTTCTTTCTTTCTTTCTTTCTTTCTTTCTTTCTTTCTTTCTTTCTTCCTTCCTTCCTTCCTTCCTTCCTTCCTTCCTTCCTTTCTTTCTTCTTCTCCTCCTCCTCCTCCTCCTCCTCCTCCTCCTTTTTTTTTTAATGTTCACTGTCTCATATAATGTCCATAATGCAATAAGGTGGGTTCTATAAGATCATTTTAATGAAGAGGAACCTGAGAATCTGATGATGTGATATCATCAATGGTGACATGCCGTTTTCTGACGTGGTGCAGCAAGACTGCAGTTCTTTTGGGTGTTTCATGCAAGCAGGAGTTTCCTGGCCTAGCAGTACACATTGTCCGGCTCTCTATGGTACTTAACAGATATGACAGAGATTCAAAGTCAAAGTGAACAGAGAAGATGCCATGTGCAGAGAGGAGGTCTCTGAATCATCCAGGAGCCAGGCACAGTCCTGTTTTAAAATGGACAGGTACTCAAAGGTGTCGGCTCTGGGATCAGCCACCTCTGGCATCCTGCGACAATGAGGGCTCTGAGGAGGGTACAGGGCAGTGCGTGTCTCCAGCTTGTCTTTGAAGAGTCCCTGGTTGTGTTCCCCAAGGGGCAAAGTGCAGACAATTTAACATTTGGCTCCCACCCTGCCCACTTAGCCAAGAATTTAAAAACTGCAAGGATTCTGCTCACCTGTCAGTCTCAAGCCTGACTGTAACAGCCCGGCTCGTAGGGAGTGGCTGGTTTGGTAAGGAGGTGATAGTTTGGATGAGAAGTGGAAGAGGATTACAGAATTCCTGCCAAAACCCCGAAGGAAGTCATCGAGCCTGTTGGTGACACTACATCTTTCAGACAGGTGCTAAAGCCTCCCTTGCTTGCTTCACAAGGATGGCATAAAGCTAAAGTGAGGAAATACAAACCTCTTAGGAACTTGGAATTTAAACAGCTATGTTTACACCCTATCTTTCCATACTTATAAGCTATGAGACTTTGGGAGAGCGTCCCCCCCCCCCCACCCGCCTTCAATTTTTCTCCCTAGTCCTCAGTTCTCATATACAATCTTGGAGGGACTTAATTAGAGAGCATTTAAAATTCCAGGCACGGAACAAGCATTGAACTGGTGGAATATGTTGTTATTAATAACCGTAACTTATGTAAATGGAAATTTAAAAGTGGAAGGGGGTTCTGGAGTATATTAGTTACGTCATCCATGTGGCTCACACAATCAGCGCCTGCAGTTAAGAATGCAAGTGAGTTTCCTTTGCTGATGGCAATAAGTACAACAGATATGTTAGATGTATGCCCAGTCCTAACTGTCTTTCCCAGAGCGAGACTTTGCCTATATTTAGTTTTTGTTTTTTAAATGTGTATGGATGCCTGTGTCCCCTGTGTGTGCAGTACCCTCAGAAGCCACAAGGGGCGTAGGATCCTCTGGAACTGGAGTTACAGACATTGTTAGCAGTCATGTGGGTGCTGAGAACTGAGCCGGGTCTTCTGTCAGAGCAGCCCGAGCTTTGCTGTCACCCCTCAACTCCCATATTTAGATTTTATGTTCTGGTCTCCTGTAAAACATCCTGTGCCCTGTGTGACTTCTTCTTCCTTTGAAGACTGTAAATGCCCGAAGAATAAAGATAGCATTTCTCATTGTTCAGAAAGCCCTGCCAGGCTTGCTAAGAACCGTGTGGGTGTTCAGATGCATGAACTCCTACTTGGTGCTCATGGGAAGCTGGGCTTGTTACTCACTTTTCCAGCCATGTGATTCCAGGCTGCTGTGTGTAGGACACACGGGGAGGGCACAGCATGAAGCCAAACCTTAGCAAGGGATTCACAGCCTCTTACAAAGGAATGTGGGCACAGTTGTCTGCCCGGGGCTTATGTTCATGAATGACAGTAGGTTGTGGCCAGCCAAGAGGCTTGGTTAAGTCACCCGTAATTCAGACACTAAAGTCCACGTACTCTGACACTCCCTAGCCTTGGGAGCTCAAATATGTCATGAAGGCACTTTCGAGCCACTGGTTTCTGTGGGTTAATACAGGAATGTTAATATCGGGTATGCTTGCTTAGCAAGGTTGCCAGGAGCATCTGAGATTAACATCCGTAAGAACCATGCCCACTGTAAAGTGTAGTACAGTAAGGTGCTATTACGGTGTCCCTCATCCAAGGCCTATTTGGTGACTTCTTGCTTCAGAGGTGACCATGAGCTATTTTCAAAGTATCCATATCTCTTTGGCTAGTAAAAGGACACCTGTAGAGAAATCAAGAGATTAATTCCTTGTGGGTCCTAGTTCTTCACGTGCAGGGTGGGGTTTGATTGCTCCTAGGGAGCAGGTGCCGCTGTGACTATCCTTCAGGAGATGTGGGTAGATTTGACCCTCTATCTACACACTCAGAGATTTCCCCTGACTAGCAACAGTTTTATGCTGACCGCCTTAGAATGACCAGTGGGTGTTGAGGCAGCAACTGTGAGTGGAGCCTGGGACGGTTCTGGAGGGAAGGTAGCCAGCCCAGAGCTCCTCAAACCTCCAGGTGCTGTCTGGGTCTTTTATTACATCTCCCCTGCCCATTATGGTACCAGTGACTCACTTATACACCAGGAGCTTTAAACCTGTCCTGGTGTTAAGGTTTGAATGTGAAAATGACTTCCAGAGACTTATGGGTTTGGTCCTTGGTCCCTGCTAATGAAAGGTACTGTTTGGGAAGGTCATGGAACCACTGGGACACGGGGCCTGGCTAATGAATCCAGGCCGGGGCAAACTGTGAAAGGTTTTACCCACCTCCAGCTCTAGTCCGACTTTCTGCTTCCATGTCTGTGTGTGTTTAAGACAAAGCTAACCTCAAACACACCACGAAGCTGAGAATGACTACCTCTGTCTCCAGAGTGCTCCAGTGTCCCAGCATGCAGTTTTCTACTCCTGGAGACAGAACCCGGACCTAGGCAGTCCCTCTGCCAACTGAGCCGCATCCTCAGCCGCCACTGCTCTGCCTCTCACACGCCCACCTACATGGAGCAAGCAGGTCCTCCTTCCTGGGAGCCTCTCCTCCCTGCCTTCCTGATACAATAAACTGACATCTCCTGAAACCGTGAGCGGAAACAAGCTTTTTCTCCTGGAAGCGATCTCTAACAAACATTTTGCTGCAGCGACAGGCTAGTGACAAAATGATCCAGATGCCAGCCAGGTCTCCTCTACTTCCCTCCTCGGGTCGGGGGAAGGGACATGTCAGCCCTGTTATACCCAACAATGGGTTTGGGGGAAGTTTCCAGATTTGACAGTATCTGAGGTTGGTTTTTGGTACTCACAGGGTGCAGAATGGGGCAGAGGTCATTGGTCCCCTGAGTAGGCTTGGGCCTTCTCTGTTTATGTTCCTTAATGGCTCTGTCCCTTTCCTAAACTCTTCAGGAAGCTCAAGGACAAATCACCCCTCAGCTACTTGTTCCACTCATGTGACATGTTGGGGTGGCCATGAGTTTCTTTAAGTTTGAATAATGGGAACTTCTGAAATTTAGTATAAGAAGGGGCCTTGGTAACACCTCCTGGGCCTTTCCCACACCGCCTGCTCTGTTTTGAACACAGTCTGATTCCTTCACATTCCTCAGGACAAGGAGTGCCCTGTTGAAGTGGCCCTGACACCCGCCAACGCTGCCCATGCCACCTACCCCGCTGTGGAAATCCAAGTCAGATAGAGCTCTCCTGTCTTTCAACACAACTCCATATCCCTGGGCTGTTGCCATGGAAGGCAGGGAGCTAACAGAGAGAGGGAAACGGAGCTAACGTGGAGAAGCGCATCCAGGAGCCACAGCGGAAACAATGCAGGAGGCGATAAGAGGCACCTAACCCTGTCATTATGATCCTTAGAAGGATCGCTACTTCTCAGGTCCTGTGCATGCAAATGTGAAGATTACTGTCTGAAAGTGGTCTGAGGTCTGCACAAACTGTCCTGAGCCGGGGAGCTAAGCTCTCTTTCTGATGATCAGCTCTTGAGGCCCAAGCCAAGACCTCTCGAAAGGGAAAGGATGCTAAGAATGGCAGCGGAATGCTAGTTCAGGCTTCAACTCTCTTACTGAGACTAGGCAGAGTATCTTGGTTTCTGGAAAGTTCTGGGCACTTTCTGAAATCAGAGCTGGAGTTACAGGTATTTTGCTACTATGCTTGGCAGGATCTCATTATCAAGGCCAATCTAGTCTCAAACTTGCAGTCCTCCTGTCTCAGTTTCCCAAGTGTTGGGCTTAGAGGTGTGGTCAACATACTCAAGCCTGGCAAGATGTTTTGAAGCAGCAAAAACTGCAGGTCCCAGAGGTGCTTCAGGCTGAAAACCTGCCTCTCCCCTCCAGACTGCAGATGTCTCCGTGGGAGGATAATAAAACCCACAGCCTGTCATTAATCCCTTCCAGGCTGCTGGGGCCTTTCATCCCAGAGCATGCCAAGGCCCTGGAATAAAAGCAGCTAGCATTTGTGTGGCTAATACAGCAAGGCTTCATGATAGAGCCCATTATCAAACACATGCCTCTTTGAAGCTCTCAAGTCCCTTGAAGACGTTGGCTTTTTCTAAATGATCTTTAAATTTCAGCGGCCAGAAGAGCTGATCTGAGTTTCCCATCTGCTTCCTTCCTGCTACAGTAGAGACAAAAACTTGGTCTGAGTGTTTTCTCCAACTCTTGTCTCCTCAAATGGGGGAAGTGGGGAAAAATCAAATACAAGAAAATGAAACAAAACATGGGGGGGGACTGGGGAGATGGTTTGGGGGTAGGGTGCTGGTGGTACCAGTTTGCTCTTCTGAAGTCACATAAAATGCCAGGGTCAGCTAACCCACTCTAAGAGGTAAGCTACTAGTCAATGAACATATTTTGCCTCAAAATAAGATGGATAGTGCCTGAGGAACAACTCTAGAGGCTGGCCTCTGCCCCTCCACCCCATGCATGTGCACACACACACACACACATGTATAAGCATACACGTCTGCAGATGCATGCATATGCCCATATGAGGACATGCATACACAGGCATGTGTACATACACAACTGCCACCACCCACTACCTCATAAATACTCCAGGACCAAAAGGGAGGAAGCTGTGATACTGGATTCTTGCAATAGACGTGGCTGACAAGAGGAAGGGGACCTTTCATCTTTGCATCTCAGAACTATTTTCACTCAACCTGTATGATGTTTGTTGTAATAAGGGCGGTGGGGCTGCGTCCCCAGCACCCCGGCTCCTTGGCTAGCTTATGCCCCGAAATAACAACACACAAACTGTATTCATTTAAACACTGCTTGCCCATTATATCCAGCCTCTTCTCGGCTAACTCTCGCACCTGGACTAGCCCATTTCTAATAGTGTGTGTAAGCACCCCAAGGTGCGCTTACCGGGAAGATTCGAGCCTACGTCCATCCTGGGTCGGAGCTTCCTGGGAGAGAGGAGCCTGGCGTCTCTGCTCCAGAGAGCAGAGCTGTCAAGTCTACCCAGAAGAGCTGAGCATGGCGTCTCTGAGCTCACTTCCTCTTCCTCCCAGCATTATGTTCTGTTTACTCCTCCCACCTATGTTTTAACCTATCAGGGCAAGCAGTTTCTTTATTTAATTAACCAATGACCTTCCTCCATCAGATGTTCACTGTCAGTGCAATTGTACTTAATCTGTGCAGGTGGTGTTTGGACTTCACCAAGCTGAGAGTTGCACTTCCTAGGCATAAACAGCAGTCACAATAAGGTTATTGCCCTGGGAAATGATCACTATAGTTTCTGAATTTTTAAAAAATAAATCATCAATGTTCATTAATGAAGGACACTTGAAATACTGGCTGTGCTTCCAGTTCTGGGCAGCCTGGTGGGTCTGGCCACCCATACTGGAGTGACCGTGTGGTGGGAGGCTGCCACACACAGAGCCAACAGCGGTGGAAGTCCCAGCATGCAATCGCACTGCAGATCCGTCAGCGCTGGTGAAAGGGAGAGATTTCATTTCCTGACTAGTCTATGCGCCCTCTGCTGCGATGGTGGGCACTCCTCTTGTCTCAGCTCACACACGGCTCTGCACTGTGGAACTGGCTGCAGTCTTGTTTCTGGCTCACGCACGGTTCCTCACGTGTCTCCGGCTCACGCATGGTTCCGCACTGTGGAACCGGGGGCAGTCTTGTCTCCGGCTCACGCACGGCTCCGCACTGTGTAACTGATTGCAGTCTCTCCCTGCATTTCTCTCCCATCCTTAATTTCTGGTAATTTGGGAAGAGGGAAGATGGCGGATCTGGCAGATGCTTTCAGGTCTGACTACATGTCACACGCGTGTAAAATATCTCACTTTGTTCCACCAGTTTTGACCTGAGGGTGTCGATGTTTTTCAAAACCCAGGTTAAAGAACAGAGGCAGTCACGGTCATGGAGGTCAGAGGTCAAAGCGTTTCTGTGATCTCCTCCATTCTTCTCCCACGCGGGGATGGCAACACGGACATCTCAGACCCCAACATTGACATACTTCCACACGGGCTGCTTCTGGGGTGGAAATCTTCATTTACAGCTTTGATAAAAAAAAGATTCATTTTGCTTCGTGGAAGAATGAGCACTTCTCATGATGGTGGGACATGGACCTGTCCCAACAACTCTGCAGCTTTGACCTTCGCCATCCCTTAACAGAGAGGTTTCTTTCCTTAGTTTTAGCCCACATTGGGATTGTAGATGTCTATGAGCCCAGGGCCAAGGCATTGCTCTCCAGCCCACAAGACAACTATCTTACAGGAAACAAATAGCTCTGTTAATAGCACTATAGCCATTTGTACGATCAGCCTAATTTCGGTTCCTGTTGCTTTATTTTGTTTTTGCTCATTAGATTTATTGGGTGTTGGCTGTAATAGCTTAGACCTTCTAACTCCATTAACATCCTTTTGAAATAGATAACATGCTTTGTGGCTCAGGAATCCTGAGACCAGGGAGAAGATGTGGCATCTGGGATCTGACCTATCCAATCCTGTGGGTGACCAGATGGCCTGTTCTCGTGATGAATCGCAGGGAAGAAACCATGTGACTGATGGCAGTTAATTGTGCATATATTAATATTTAAGTTTGTGTTTAATAATACACTCAAGGCAGATGTCCTATGAGCACATCACCTGCTCAGTCAGCCTCAGGTACGTTCAGGATGCCTGCCCTTCTGCAGGCAGCTCTTCCAGCCCGCCGTCTCTGCAGACTAGAGGCCTGTGGCACACAGCAGCGAAACTGATTAGAACTGAGCCACATCCTATCCTGCTGACTTCTGTGACTACCCCCCTGGTTATAGGTATGCAGAGCAGCGACATGTGAGGTACAATCAAGTAACAAGTCTTTGTGGCATCCTCTGTGGTCCTCTCAGGATCAGGAGGGATACCTGATCCAGAAGAGGTGGGGGAGGTAGCCCTTCCCTTCTCACACACGAACAATCAGACCATGGAGCTAAAAATAACACCCAAGAAGGAAGGGTATAAAATGGTGACAATGTTTGTAAATTATGTGCCTGGCCTCTTCCCAGAATAGTTGGAAAAGTTATCCTGCAGATTAAGAAAGAGGTGAGGGACTGGAGAGATGGCCCCAAAGAGCTTACTGCATAAGCTCAATGACCTGAGTTTGAACCTCCAGAACCCATATAAAACCAGATTTAGTAGCCCATGTGTGTAATCCCAGTGGCCCTGTGGTTAGGGAGGCAGAGACAGGAGAATCCCTAGAAACTGACAGGCCCACCACGATCCTTATCCTGACCTTCCTTCCACCGTCCTAAGACTGCTCCTCAGGCACAGGAGAGCTTCAGACCGCCTGTGCCTATCACAGTCACTTACACATTCTCACTGCTCCATACAGTATGCTTTCTTGCTGCGTCCTTGTCCAAGTCCACTTGGGCAGCTGTAACAGAATGCCACGGACAGAGTGAATTACAGCGCAGACATGTTCTGTCTTGTGGTTCTTGGGGTTGGGGACCAGCAGATTTGATCACTGGTGAAAGATTGTTTTTTTTTTTCCATAGTTGCTTGTCTTCTTACTCTGCCCTCAAAGACCAGAGGGGACTCTTTGGTGTCCCTGTGTGTAGACATTAGCAACACGGATGAGTTAGTTTATGTGTGGGATGTTGTCCTTTCTAATACCATCACATTGCAGGTGAGGGTTTCAATATATAAATTTGGGGCCGAGTACCAACAGTGAATCACTGTCCACTTGGGTTACTTGGACTCATCACAGTTGGAGAGAGAGGTGGTGATGGAACAGGGACAGTCATGTACAGCAGTATCAACAACATACTACAGGGCAAACCAGTCCAATAAATTGATCTCCCTGCCCTGAAGATTGGGAAGGAGAGACATTGAATGACATAACGAGGAATCCAGGAAAACTCAGGCTAGCCCAAGGACTTCATGGGAGCATTGACGTCTGGAGACAACCCCAGAACAGAATAGAGAGAGCTGAGTTTGGCGCTGGCTCCGCACCTCAGGGCAGATGTGACTGTGGAACTTTGGCTCTGTACTCCAGAGTTGCTCATCCAGACACCTCGGTCATTATAGTGACCTTGCAGGCTGTCACAGGGCTGTTGATACACCGTCTAGTTTAGTGGCTTTGGATGTCATACTCATATTCCAGGTATGGTGGCATACACCTATAACTCTAGAACTTGGGGGCTAGAGGCAGGAGGATCAGTAGTTCAAGGCTAGTCTATTTATACTTTATTTATATATTTTATATTTTTTATTTATAAATATAAATATATACTTATATTTATATAGTGAGTTTGAGGTAAGCCTTACCTTCAACAAACAAGACAAACCCGAAAGAGTAAACTTAAATATACACTGTGACAGTGGTTGGGTACTCAGTCTAGGATGCTAGCCTGAGAAGACAGCTAGGCCCGAGTGTGGAGCTCACCAGCATGATCCAGCATGCTAGAGGCAGAGGCAGGAGGATTGTTGCAAGTTTGAGGGAAGCATAGTCTAGATAGCACATTATAGAACCTGTCTGAAAAAGCCAAGGAAAAGGGCAATGGAGGAGTAGAAAAGAGGAGGAGGGGAAGTGGGGAGAGGGAGGAGGCGGGACGATTTAAAGACTCTGAACCGGGTTTTATTATTGATATTGTTAACTGTGGTCACACCAGAGGCTTGAACTAAAGAGGTCACATGATCACATGACCTCTATAGGGTGTATCTCATTGTCACTAAAGACTAACCTTGTTGCTTTACATGTTTTTAAAATATTTTTAAAATACTTGTTCAACATGTGTATGTGTGTATATGTGTGTGCATGTGCATGTGTGTGTGCCCATCCAAGTACAATTTGTGAGAGTTAGTGGTTCACTCCTTCAGTCCTAGAGATTGAACTCAGGTCATTCTAGCCTAAACCTTGTTTGTTAGACACGAGAGGAAACAAGCTCATTTCCCAGCTGCCCAGACCCAAATAATTAATACAAAAACTGTATCAATTACAACACTGTTTGGCCAACGTCTCAGGCTTATTTCTAGCTAGCTCTTACATCTTAAATTAACCCATTTCTATCCATCTACGTGTCACCACGAGGCTGTGACCTACCAGGAGGCATCTTTCTCCCTTGGCAGCTACATGGTGTCTCTCTGACTCTGCCTATTCTCTCTCTCTGTTCAGATTTCCCGCTTGACTGTACTCTGCTAAGCCAAGGAGCTTCATTTATCAACCAAGAAGACCAACACATGTATAGAAGGACATCCCCACATCACAAGCAAGCAAAGAAAGAAAGAAACAAACCTGGAGCATTGAGTGGTTCTGTCTTGCCAGAGGTAGCAGAATCTCACTCACAGAACACTTGCCACTTGTCACAGAGTGCGCGACTGTGCCCAGACCGGCATGTCAGGTGGTGACTGCTGCCAGCACTCAGCAACATCCCCAGGGACACAGACTATGCGTGGAATTCCGGCTCACGGGGCAGCATGCTGTTACTTACCCTCCTCGGCAGACATGAACTAGTGACATCATGCTGTGATGTGGGCATCCTGCTGGTCCCAGAGCGTTATGACCTCCACTGGCTCCTCAGACATCTCTCTCTGCTGCTTTTCTAAGATGCTGCCTGCTGTCCACAGGTACTGCTTGTCTTTGAGTCTCAATTCGCCTGTTATTTGCTCAGAGGAAACTTCCCAGATGTCCTAGTGAGGTGATGGGTCATACGCACTCATAATGCTGGATACTGCTCCTCTATCATGTTCCTTGGGCTCCTTTTCCTCTTCCCCACTAGGTCATCCCTGAGCTCGGTCTAATTCACCGAGACATTTCTCAGAGTCTGGTAGAAGACAGATATTCATCAAAGCTGGTTAAATGGCCAATTACTTGTGGTTGCTAACCACAATGGTTGGATCAAAATTTTGAGCCCACAACTTAGCATATTAAAAAGGCAGGGGAGGAAGTGCTGAAGAGATGGCCCAGTTTTAAGAGCATGGGCGACTCTTCCAGAGGGCCTGGGTTTGATTCCCAGCACCCATGTGGCAGCTCAGCATTGTACCTCCAGTTTTAGGGGATCTGATGCCCCCTTAAGTTCTCTGTGGACACCAGACAGCCTTGTGGTGCAAGATAGGCAAAACACTCATACATGCTTTAAAAAAAAAAGTCTTGAAAAAGACTTTAAAAGTGTTAAGACAGCAGCCTGGTGGTGGTGCTGGTGCATGCCTTTAGCCCCAGCACTCAGGAGGAAGAGGCAGGCAGATCTTGAGTTTGAGGGTAGCCTGGTTTACAGAGCGAATTGCAGGACAGCCAAGGCTACACAGAGAAACCCTGTCTTAAAAAATAAAAAAAATAGCTGGACGGTGGTGGCACACACCTTTAATCCTAGCACTCAAGAGGCAGAGGCAGGTGGATCTCTCTGAGTTCGAGGCCAACCTGGTCTACAGAGCGAGTTCCAGGACAGGCTCCAAAGTTACAGAGAAACTCTAGCTTTAAAAACCAATAATAGGTACTGGCGAGATGGCTCTGTCAGTAAAGTACCTGCCATGAGGCCATGTGAGCAGGAGTTCCTGAGTTTGGAACTCAGAACCCAGGTTCAAAGAGGGATGTGGCAGCATGCAGCTGTAACTCCAGAGCTGGGGGACTGATGTGACGTCAGCCTCTGATCGCCGCACATGCGCACACTAACAGGTACATACACCACCCACAACGTGACACAGAGTGACCGAAGGGAAAGATAAATGTCTCAGAATAAAGGAGAGTTCTTCCCCGGATGGGCGATTAGGAAAGTCATGGCGCTACTTCCGTGTTTGTGCTGGGCGTACTCTACGCCTGACTGCGAGAGCATGCTGCCTTCCTCCCCTCTTTGAATCCCGTCTTTCCGTTACACTTCAGCAGGGACTCACTTAGTCCCAGGATGGGCCTTTCGAAACTGCTGTCCTAAAAGTCACAGCCATTAATTAAGTGTAGCAATTGCCATTGCTCCACGGAGCTGACAAAAGCAGATTTCTGAGTCCCAAAGGTTCCCATGACAAATCTTAACCATTGAGCCATGTCTCCAGCCCCTATGAGTTTTCTTTTAAGTAGATTTTATCTACTTGGCATATAGTGGCTGTCCATAGGGATGTTTTCACTAAGACTTTTCATATGACCGTATCATGTACATCACCTCTCTACGCCACTTCTCACCCTCTTTATTCCCGTTCCTTCCTCCAAACAGCCTTGTCTGTCTCCATGTCCTACATACACATATGATTTTGTATATATAAAATGAGAGAAAATATATCATATTTTTCTTTCTGAGTCTGATTTATTTTGCTTAATGTCATGATGTCCAGTTGTATTCATTTTCCTGAAAATGACATATTTTTTTCTTTATGGATGAATAAAACTAATATATATATATATATCACATTTTCTTTATTCATCTTTAATGGACATCTAGTCTGATTCTTGGCTATTGTGAACAATGCTTCAATAAAACAGGTGCACAAGTATTTCTGTGGTATGTTGAGTCCTTTATGTGTGTATCCAGGAGTGGTATAGCTTGGCCATTTGACAATTCTAAGCATTTAGAAATATTTTTACAGTGCTGGAGAGATGGCTCAGTGGTTAAGAACACTGGTTGCTCTTCCAGAGGACCCAGCTTCAATTCCCAGCACCCACAACAGCTCACAACTGTCTGTAACTCCAGTTCCAGGGAATCTGATACCCTCACACCAGTGCACATAAAATAAAATTAAATAAGTTACTAAAAATATTTTTATTTGTTTACTCTGTGTGTGTGCACGTGCATGTGTGCTCTCACACACACATGAGCATGGGTGAACTCTCAGGAGCCATGACACCTGTGTGGAGGTCGGAGTGCAACACACATGAACATGAGTGAGCACTCAGGTGCCCTGATGATGTAGGAGAATCTTCTATCTGTTGCTTTCATTGGTTAATTAATAAAGAAAACTGCTTGGCCTGATAGGTCAGAACGTAGGTAGGCAGGGAAGACAGAACAGAATGCTGGGAAAAAGAAAGCAGAGTCAAGCAAACGCCATGAAGCTCCAGCCCGAGATGGACGTAGGTTAGAATCTTTCCGGTAAGCCTCCACCTCATGGTAAACACAGATTAATAGAAATGAGTTAATCAAGATGTGAGAGTTAGCCAGTAAGAGGCTAGAACTAATGGGCCAGGCAGTGTTTAAATGAATACACTTTGTGTGTTGTTATTTCAGGTATGAACTAGTCAAGCAGCTGGGAGCCGGGTGCCAGGAAAGCAGCCCGCTGCCCCTTTCACTACAATTGGCGCCTCAATGTGGTGAACTGGATCCATGTAAAACCTGAGAGAGTTTAATTTTAAACACAGAAAAAACAGAGTTTAACACAGCTTTTTACTGTTTGTTGGTGGCATGCTGCAGAGAAATTTTCCTGACTCAGCAGCCTCAGCAGGAAAAAAGCTGCACCATTTTAAAACATAGCTTTCTGGGCTATGCTCCTACTGAGACCTCTGTCTCTTGCAGGAGACAGAGAATTTGAATGGGGTTTTGTGAGTAAAGTGCTAAGGCTTGCTTGATGGCAATGTGGACTTGCTGTGTGCCTGGAACTGTGCTCAGCTCAGGGGCACCAAATGGATCTGAGGCAGGACCGGCTGCTCCATGCTGAACTGTGCTGATCTCAGGCAGGAACTGTCGTAATTATAATAACAGCGCAGTTAGGTTTAGACTGGGCAGGAAAAAGGTGGTACCATATTACCTCTACATGGCACAACTTAAGTTTTTAAGAAGTGCTCCTGGACAGCAAAAAAAGTTACAGGCAATGCAATAGGACAGACTCCATAAAAGACCTCTAAATGGGTCATAGTGTTAGACATAAGTAGGCTTGGGAGAGAGAAGAAAAAGAATATAGAGAATAAAGTTAATGCCTTAAAAAGGGGTAAAGTCTTTAAAGAGACAGAGTACAGATAGTTATAGATTAAAAGAAATAAAGAAAAATAAGCCAAGTAAAGATGAAAAATTCACAGAGAGTTTAGATTCTGTATATTGTATTTTCTTTGAATTTTTTGACTGTGAAGGAGCTAAATTCAGAGAGACATTTATTGTGTGGGCTGCTGAACTGATCCAACATATATGTTCTAAAGGTATCATGACTTCCAAATTTGGGTCTAAGGATATGATGCTTTAGAGAGGGTCTTCTTTGTTTTCACAGAGGATGAGGCCCTGTGGATTGCTTCTATCCCAATATTATATGATAAACCATGCCCTCCTGAAAGGTTGCTGTGAACACCCTTAAAAAATTACTTCACTCAACTGCCAACTGTGATGAACCTGGCACACAGGCTACACCATAAAAGACCTGAGTAATAGCACCCCTATACAGAAGGAAGAAGTTTGGAGAGAAATAACTATGTCCATATTCACAAATATTGTTTATAAATGTTCTTTTACATTTAAAGGGGGATGGGATATAGAGATGAATAATTTGCATTGGTATAAATCTTGATTTATTGATACAAGTTTAAGGTCAATTTTGTTATATGTATATGCATATTTCTAATCTTGATTAAGGTATTGTGATTGTGTAGTTCATTTAAAAATATAATGCATAATTAGGAAATATAGGTTGCTAATGGATAATCATCAATAATAGTCAAGGTGTAGTCATGTTAGTTAGATTTTCTAGATGTGCACAGATATATTTCAGAAAGGCATTCTTCATATCTTTCAAAGACTACAGAGTATGGCATTTTAAATGTTTTATTAACTTAGGGCTTTTCATGACAATGAGACACGTCTGCTCCTGGCAGCACCAATCTACTTCAAGAGGAAGATGGGCATCGAAGAGGCACCTTATGGAGTTTGATAGCCATTTGGGCAAGAAACTGCTCTTGCCTGGACTGTTGTATTAACTGGACACAAAGAACCTGCAGAGAGAGGACTGTTGAACTTGCCTAAAGGTGAGATGATCCTTTGGGGTTCCTGATTCATGAAAGAGTCTGTGAGATATTCTGCAGGATACAGAAAAAAGTGACTGAACTGTCTTTGAAATTTCCTGCTTCATGAAAAAGTCTGCTGGATATTATGGGCCTGTATGCTGAAGATGGATGCCCCAATGGTACAACTGCCCTATAGTATTGTAGTAAAGAGCTCTGTAATTTCCTGTTCACCCCTCCTCCATCCTAACTCCTGATCTTTTCACTGACTTTATAGTTTTGTCTTTCCTGAACTGTCACGTAGCTGGAATCACACCACATTGTCTGGTCTTTTTAGACTGGCTTCTCATACTTAACATGTCTTCTTAGGGCTAAAGAACTCCATACTGTTGGTGCTGAGTAGTATTCCACTGTCTGGATGTACCACAGTCTGTCCGCCCACCCAGAGGGAGGACATCTTGGTTGCCTCCAGGTTTTGGCAATTATGGAAAAAGCTGTCATAACACCTGTGGGCAGCCTTTGCTGTAGATGCAGTTTAAGCTTATTTGGTAAATACCAGCAAATCCAGACCCTGTGGACACTTTGGGAAAAGTGTCTTGAGTCCTATAGGAAGGTGCCAAACTGTCTTTAGTATGGCTGGTCCATTTGGCATGCACACCACTGATTGATACTAGGTCTTTCTCTCCACAGCCTCCCTTGCCTGCACTTGATATTATTACCAATAGGACAGCTTGCTAATGAGTGTGCAGGCCTGTCCCATTTTCATTTGCAGTTCTCCAGTGACATGTGACAGTAGAGTCTTGGCAGTTGTTTGCCTTCTCCGTGTCTCCTATGAAGTATCAGTTCAGATATTATGCCCATTTTAAACATTGTATTTATTTGTTTTGTTCAGCTCTTTTTATTTATTAATCTATTTGTTGTTGTTGTTTTTGAAACAGCATTTCTCTGTATAGCTCAGGTTGTCCTAGAACTCACTCTGGACACCAGGTTGACCTCAAACTCACAGAGATCTGCTTGCTTATGCCTCCCTGAGTGCTGGGACTAAATCCATGCTCCACCACCACCCCACTACTTTATTTCTTTTTGAGGCAAGGTCTTTTGTAACCCAGGCTTGCCTCAAACTATGTAGCTGAGGTTGACTTTGAACCCCTGCTGTTTCCAAAGCTGGGATTATAGGCCTTTTTCATCATATTTAGTTTAGACTCTTTTCTAATCGTTAAGTTTTGAGGGTCCTTTGGATGCACTGGACAGCAGTTCATTCAGTGATGTGTTTTGCAAATATTTTCCCCCAGCCTGTGGTTTCTTGTTCTCTGGAGCGCCTACTTATTTTTAAGGTCCAACTCAGAGGTGACCTCCTGTGACACTGGGTTGGTCTCTCTCTCTCAGTTTATTCCTGTTATTCCGATTTACAAAAACATTTATTATACTGCAAATATTTACCCACCAGGCGGTGGAATTCTTCAGAAAAGGGTCATGTCTTATATTTCTTCATTTCCAGAGCATGGCATAGTATCTGTTGCCAGTTATATATTCAACACACATGCACTGCATGAACAGAACATGCGGAATGAGGACACACATGGGTCAGTCACCCCTGCTTCCCTCAAACGCATGGAGTAGGTCTTCTTTTAGGGTGGTAGTGTGTTCCTGCCTGTGACTAGCATTCTGCTCTTGGTTGTGTTACCATGCCTACATACAGGTAGATTGGCTTGACTTCAACCATCCCTACTGAACGTTAGGGCAGCATGTCCAATGTCCTCCCTCATGGTCTCCAGGGGCTCAGAAGCACTTCCATCACTTACATGTAATCTTTTTTAAAGTGGGTATGTGTGGACTCAGCTCTTTTTGCACCTCTGTCCTTTTCTTCTGGCCAGTCAGTGAGAATCGTCACTTTGTGAGACTATTTACCATTCTGTCTGCCTCCAGGGTCTCCTTGCTGTCCTGAAGGGAGTTGTTTGCTCATGGACATGCCCAGCCTAGGTAGCCGAAGGCCTCTAGGATTTTGACATAGGTCAGAATCTTGCAAACTTATATCAGAACCCAACCCTGTTCTCGTTCTCTTCCTTCATCATCCTCTGACTGTCTCCTTTTTATCTTCACCTCCCTTGCATTTGGGTTGTAGTGTTGTTTCGCAACAATCTCTGCTCACTGACCCCATTGGCATTTAGCTCAAAAATGCATTCCGTTATGTTTAAGATGACTTTACTTTCAATGGGGCTTCTATTGAGACCGGGCTCTGTATCCAGAGCTGGGCTGTGCCCCTGTGGGGTTGGGAGAAGAAAGACCATTTTCACAAGATTTTCAGGCTTGTGACCACTTGATCTGCAGACATGTGTGCCGAGGTATCCACACCAAACTCCGGGACATGCCCATAAAAGATGAGCAAACGTTCTGCCTGCAAGACTGAAGCTTTTGAGGCGAGGCGGGAAAACATGTGGATGATTGACTGAATTTTAATAGCTCGCAGACGTTTTAAGAACATTTAGAGAACAACCATTCTTGGTGTCTTGGCTCAGTTCAGGCTAGTGAAAGTTATCAAAGTGTCTCACACTTATGACAAGAAGTACAAATAATACAAGTGTTCATAGAGAGGCAGCTAAGTGACCCTCATTCTTCTCCCCGCCCCCTCCAATTTTACTCTCTGTGTTTCTCTTTTGTCTTTCTTTAGTCTTTTTTATGGTATCCTAATAGGTAGTCCTGGCCAGTCTAGAACTCACTAGGCAGACCAGACTGACCTCGAACTCCTCCTGCTTCTGCCTTCCAAATACTGGGATTAAAGGTATACAACAGCGCACTCACCCTAATTTTCTTTTTTTAATTGTTTTTTCATTGAACTATATTATTTTTCTCCACTCTCCGTCCTTTCTCTCTCTCCCCCTTCTACCCTTTCCTATGATCCCCATGCTCCCAATTTACTCGAGATCTTGTTTTTTTTTTCTATTTCCCATGTAGATTAGATCCATGTATATCTCTCTTAGGGTCACCCTAATTTTCTAATGCAAAGTCTTGCTACCCAAACTGGCTTTGAGCTCACTGTGTAACTCAGGCTGGCTTTGAACTTGCGACAATTCCCTTCCTTCAGCCTCCCCAGTGCTGGGAGTATAGGCCATGCCCAGCTAATGTTAGTCTTTCTTGGGATGAGTTCATTGGCTGACTAAATTTGAGAACGCTTTTTTACTGTGTGTTTGCATTCACCCAGAAGACTGAACTTTTATGGAAACTGTCATGTTAGGCACGTCGTTCTGTGATGGTCATCTTTGTGGGTCGTTTATGTCGGTGAGTGCCACAGTGCTGCAGTCCAATAGCTGGTGGAGTCCAGAAGCCTGAGCACACTGCCACTGATTTCATCATCCCTTGGAGTGTCTCTGCCGTCTTTCCTCTCTTCCTCCTCCTCCTCCGTATGTTTGTGTGCCTGTGCTGTGCACACTTGCGCATTGATGTGCAGGCCAGATGCCTTTCTTCTATTGGTCTCTATCATACTCATGTCTTCAGTGCTGTCTCTCTCTGTCTCTCTCTGTTGGTGCACGCATGCATGCATATGCCTCTGTCTGTGTTTGTGTGTGCGCGCACACACACACATGCTCACAACACAGCATTAGTGTGGAGGTCAGAGGACAACTCTATGGGTGTCAGTTCTTCCTTCCACCTTTCTGTGGTTTCCAGCGATCTAACTTTCTCCACTGAACCATCCTGCTAGCCCCTCCCCTTATTTTTTGAGCCCTGGCTGGATCTTATAGACTGGTCAGGCCAATTGGCCAATGAGCTCCTGGGATCCTCTTGTTTCTCTCTGCTCAGGGCTGGGATGTCAGGCAAGTGTCTCTGCACCTGGCTTTTTACATGAGTGCCCAGGATCTGAACTCAGGCCCTCATGGTGCAAGGCAAGCACTTTGCCCCCTGAGCCATATCACTGCCCCTCCTCTCTCCTCTTTCATTTCCTTTTGTATTTTAAGCAGTAGAGGAACAAATATCTTTACATGCGTATTTTTGCCGCATGATTTTTGGGTGTGAGTATCATCAAGGTTTAGAAATTTGTGTTAATCCCCAATGAGAATTTTCTTTACTTTTTACTTTTTGATTTTTTTTTAACACGAGTTTTTTAGCTTGCACTTTCTATAGTTCTGAGGAGTTATATTATTATTATTACTATTATTATTATTATTAATATTATTATTATGGTTTTAAGGATTCCTTTCCCAGCCCTTTCATCAAGAAACATTTCAAGCTGAGTTTGGGGGTGCAATCCCAACACTGGAGCAGTAGAGCCAGGAGGACCAGAAGTTCAAGATTATTCTTGGGTACATAAAGGAATTTGAAGTTACTATGGGCTACAAAAAGAAAAAAAAGAAGAAAAATAAATGAAAGTGCTAGCTAACTTTATATCGGCTTGACACAAGCTGGAGTAATTTGACAGGAGGGAACCTTAAATAAACAATAAAAAAGCCTTCATAAGATCCAGCTGTAAGGCATTTTACCAATTAGGGATTTGATTTATGGGGGCGGGCCCAGCCCATGGTGGATGGTGCCCTCCCAGGGCAAGTGGTTCTGTGTTCTACAAGAAAGCAGACAGAGCAAGTCAATAAGCGGAACCCTCCATGGCCTCTGCATCAGCTCCTGCCTCCAGGTTCCTGCCCTTTTTGAATTCCTGTCCTGACTTCCTTCATTGTGGAAGTGTAAGCAAAACAAACTCTCTCCTCTCCAACTTGCTCGGGTCTAACTAAGACACATTTAGACAGGTTGGAAGAGTCCATGTCTGTAGTAAACACACGTGGCCATTTGGGATCCATACCAACAATTTTTTTCTGTGCTTTTCAGGATGAGTTGAAGACATTAGACCAGTAATATCTTGGATGCTTAAAAGTAAAAGGATTAGATATTTGTTTCCAGGCTTTTAAGCTTCATTTATTATTGTTTTTATTACTTTTATCTAATTGTGCATGCGTGTGTGTGTATGTGACAGGATCTCACTATATAGACCAGACTGGCCTTCTCTTGTCGTCTACCTGCCTTTGTCTCCCTAGTTCTAGGGTCGAAGAGATGGGTCACCACGAATCTTTTCTTTCATCTAGTTCATATTTGTTAGTTGCTCATTGTATGTGTGCGTGTGTGTATGTGTGTGCACACGCGCATGTGCATGTGCTCATCTTCACACATGTCACCACAGCTCTTTTCTTTCATCTAGTTCATATTTATTAATTGCTCATGGTGTCTGTGTGCACGCTCATGTGCATGTGCTCACCCTCACACATATGTGGATGTCAGAGGACTACTTCTGCAAACTGACTCTTCCCTTTCACTGTGTGGAATTCACAAATGAACTTGACTCTGGGTTGGCGCCGCCACCTTCACCCATCTCTCCTGCCCCAGTCTGGCAATTTTCTTTATGAATTCTAGGTTTTCCATCTTCCTTTTGAAGATTTCCCCGTCTCTGTATTATTTTAAAAGTTCCATTTTCCCCCTAGTGAAATTCTATTTTTAATTTAAAAAATACAAATGAGCCGGGCCATGGTGGCGCACGCCTTTAATCCCAGCACTCGGGAGGCAGAGGCAGGTGGATCTCTGTGAGTTCGAGACCAGCCTGGTCTACAGAGCTAGTTCCAGGACAGGCTCCAAAGCCACAGAGAAACCCTGTCTCGAAAAACCGAAAAAAAAAATACAAATGAAAGCTTATTGCATGGAGGATTTGATCAAATTTAATTGCTCGCAATAAGAAACCCGCTGTCTCAAAGTCAAGGGCTCGCTACAGAATTACGCGCTGTAGCTTTTGACTGCAAATGTTTCTAGAACACGAAGGAAATTGGAAGTGTGGCGGGAGAAAAGGCAGAAGCAGGTAGAGGGCCAGGTCCAGAGTGGGCATTTTTGAGATTTGTTTATTGTATTGTATGTGCAGGTGTGTCTGGATGTACGTATGTACACAGTGTATGTGCCTGATGCCCAAGGAGGCCAGAGCAGGACACCGATTTCTCTGGGACTGAAGTTGCAAGCGATTCTGAATTGTCATGTGGGCGCTGAGAACTGAACCAGGGTCCTCTGCCATAGCAGCCAGGGCTCTTAACCACCAGGACTAACGTTTTGAAGAGAGGATTCTAAAGGTCTTACCAAGAGGATTGTTTGTTTTGAGACAAGATTCGATAAAGTCTAGAATGATTTGAAATTAGCTGTTGTGAGGCTGACTTTGAACTCCTAATCCTCCCGAATTCAGCTCTCAGTGCTGGATTACAGGCATTGCTACCATGCCTGGCCATCCATCACTAAAAGTCTTCTCCAACAACTGAATGATTGTTGTGATTTTAGACAAGAAATAGTATAAAATGCAAGCTTTGCTGTCAACAGTGCCCACTCTATACTAATGACTTCCGAATTTAAGTAGCATGGAAAGGTGGCTCAGGCTTAGGAATTAGATGGACAATTTAGGTCTCTGTTTGGCGGAGACTGATCTGTGAGAGCTGAGATCAAGATGATGGGCATTTGTAAGCTTCTAAGCCGTGGGGACTGATAGGTCAGCAGATGGTTGCAGTAGGAGGGGAAGGAGCAGAGAACAGCTTCTCCCCCAGTTGAGGAGATGACCTTGGTTTCGCTTTATTGATTTACTTATGAGGTAGGGTGGGCTGCCCTCGGCAAAGAAGGAAAACTTAGGGTACATAAGAAACAAGAGGAGAATTGGATACACAATTCTTTAAAGCACACACCTTAAATGCCCAAGGGCCAGGGATGGAGGGGTGTGTGTGAAATGCTTGCTCAGAAGCAAGCAGAACTTGTATGAAATTCTTGGTTTGATCCCCAGCACAAAAGAAACCAAAGTGATGGGGGCATGCCTGTAATCCCAGCACGGGGAAGGTGGAGGCAGCTCAAGACTCTCTCTGGCTCTAGAGTGAGCTGGAGGCTAAGCCTGGGAAAACTGAGGCCCTGACCAAAACAAGCCTTCTTCAGTCTCAGAGTGTTAGTGATGATTTGGGGGCTAGCTGCGGTTCCGTGAATGAGAATGACTCCCACGGGCTCACACATCTGAGTGTCTGGTACCCAGCTGGTGGGCTGTTTAGCCAGGATTGGGAGGTGTGGCCTTGGAGGAGGAGTTGTGTCACTGGAGGTGGGCTTTGGGTTTCCTCTGCCCGTGACCTTGGGCTATTAGATCTGATGGAGGTGGTGCTTCTTGTCTGCCTATGTGACCTCTAAAAGAAAATAGGGGGTTCTCTCTCTCTCTCTCTCTCTCTCTGTGGTTGGAGATTGGATTGTAGGTTCCATTCACCCTTGGCAGAGCAGAGAACTAGGGGGGGCTATTTGCCTTATTGTGTATTCAAGAGTGTGTGTCCTAATAAATCCTTGATATCCCTTTAAATGGGCTCTTATGGATTCACCTACAAGCCAGGCCCTGCCTCTCTCCTTTTCTGCCTCCTTCTCAGATGCAGCTACTGCTTCATTCACAGCGACTGGTTCACTGTGGCCATCCATGCCTGCCTGCTGCTATGTTTCCTGCCACGATGGTCATGAACCCACCCTCTAAAACTGTAATCAAGTCCCCAATTAAATGCTTTATTTTTCCCTTTTTGGAGTGGTGGTGGCGATTTTTCAAGACTGGGTTTCTTTGTGTAACAGCCTCAGCTGTTCTGAAACTCACTTTGTAGAGCAGGCTGATTTTGAACTCACAGACATCCACCTGCCTCTGCCTCTTAATTGTTGGCACTAAAGGTGTGAGCCACCACACTCAGCTTAAATGTTTTCTTTTATAAGTTGCCTAGGTCATGGTGTCTCTTCACAGCAACAGAACAGTAACTAAGATACTAGTCAGCTGGGCTAATAAAACAATAATTAGGACACCATGTCAACTGAGCTAAGGCTGAGGCAGAGGCAGACATTGTTTTAAGGATAAGTTTGGGTGCCCTGAGCAAGAACACTTAGAAAGCCACATTGTGTGACAATGAATCAAGTGGTTGTTGTGGGAATATTCCTTCATACTGTGTGAAGATATGGTACTGTGATTGGCTTACTAAAAAGTTAAACAACCAATAGTTGGGCAGAAGGTATGGGTGGGACTTCTGGACAGAAAAAGCACTTGGGGGAAGAAAGGCAGGGTTGCAGCCAGACAAGGTGGAGGCAGGATGGGCAAAACAGAGATGAGGCAGTGAGCATGTGGAGAAACGTAGATTAAAACATATGGGTTAATTATAAGAGCAAGTTAGAGCCAGGCAGTGGTGGCGCATGCCTTTAATCCCAGCACTAGGGGGGGCAGACGCAGGTGGATCTCTGTGAGTTTGAGGCCAGCCTGGTCTATAGAATGAGTTCTAGGACAGGCTCCAAAGCTACACAGAGAAACCCTGTCCCAACAAAACAAAACAAAACAAAACAAAACAAAACAAAACAAAACAAGCAAACAAAAAGAGCTAGTTAGCAACAAGTCTAAGCTAAGGCTGAGCTTTCATAATTAATAGTAAGTCTGTGTGTCATTTTTTGTGAGAGGGTGGCCCCAAAGAAAATTCCTCCCACAGCTTTTTTTATTATCATTATATAAGAAAAAAGGAAGAAAATATAGTTTTGGATCTACAATGAGCAGTTGACAGTATCAGGATTACCATATACAGTGAGGTTCATGCACACCAAGCTTTTCTACTCAGAAAGCAGTGTTGTGCCACCTGCTCAGCCTTTTCACTTCCGGGTGTGCACTGAAGAGGGAAAAAAGCATTGATCTGGACAGAAGACTTCCTTCCAAAGGTGAGGGTATGAGCAAGTGCAACCCGTTCACACATGATGGACTATTCCCCAGCAGAGAGGAATCATGGAGCATGAATCCCAAAACACACCCGACACCAGGGATGAATCACAGGGGACCCTCCAGAAGCAAGCCAGACAAAAGTGAGAAAGCGCTTTGTTGTTGTTTGCTTTTTTTTTCTTGAGACAGGGTTTCTCTGTGTAGTCCTGGCTGTTCTGGAACTCCCTCTGTAAACCAGGCTGACCTCAAACTCAGAGATCTGCCTGAATCTGCTTCCCAACTGCTGGGATTAAAGGCTGGCACACCGCTGCCAACACCACCACTGCTTGGCAGTACATACTTTTTTATACAGATTAGATCCCAGAAAATGTTGTGTGGAGGAAGGGGACACAGCAAAGGGCAGCCAAGGGGCACAAGCGAAGTGGCAGAGATGCGGACACAGCCACTGTTTTGATTGTAGTTGCCTGGATGAATTAGCATGCCCAAACTTTTCAAATTATGGGAGTTAAAGTGTTTAACTGTGTGTCAATTTGACTTCAATATAGCTGTTAGAAGCAATAATGTCAGAGAGTAACCATCTGGTGCGGGACAATTCTGTATTCTGTCAATTATGTTTTAAATAAGAGCTGATTGGCCAGTAGCCAGGCAGGAAGTATAGGTGGGACAACCAGCCAGGAAGTAGAGGTGGGTCAATGAGAACAGGAGAATTCTGGGAAGGAGGAAGCCCATTCCTCCCTAGTCTTGTCCAGACACCAAAGAAGCAGGATGTGACCTGCCCCACCTGAAAAAGGTACGGAGCCATGTGGCTAACATAGATAAGAATAATGGGTTAATATACATTACAGGAGTTAATAAGAAGCCTGAGCTAATGGGCCAATCAGTTTTATAACTTATGTAGACCTTCTGTGTGATTCTTTGGGATCTAATGACTGTGGGAACCAGGTAGGACAGAAACCCCAACAAGCAGGCCCTCATGTTACAACCATCCACTGCAAAAAAAAAAAAAACAAAAAACAAAAACAAAAAAAAAAAAACAAAAAAAACAAAGATACAAACAAAAGAAAAAAACAAAGACAAAACAAAAATCCCCATCTTTTCTAAAAGATTCAAAACCAAAAATTTAAGCTAGTGTGGGCTACTTATATTCAATCCACAGTTTGATTTAGGAAAACCCAGTTTTCCTGGGTGGGTGGCACACATTTGTACTCTTGGCACATGGGGCATATTGGCTGTAGGACCAGGAGTTGAAGGTCATCCTCAGCTACATAGGAGGAGCAAGGCCAGTCTGGACTCCATGCTCCACCTGCATGCTTCACCTGCATCTTCCACCTCCATGCTCCACCCGCATGCTCCACCCGCATGCTCCACCT
>JABTXL010001457.1:1525300-1542200 GCA_025134845.1 Neodon shergylaensis
AGTGTAACTGCAGAGAGTGTCTGTGTGTACAGTGTAGCTGCAGAGAGGGTCGGCGTGTACTACAAAAAGCTCAGAAAGCTGTTGCTCCAAATCCATGAGTGAATTCTGAGTAACTGTTTCCTTTGAATTTCAGCTAGAATTCCTCTATAATTTGTGTAGTTATTTATTTTCAATATTATTTGTACTCTTAAGATAGGGTCTGAATCTGGCTGGCCTTGAATTCACCACACTCCTCCTGCTTCAGTCTTAAGGGTGCTGGTGTTACAGATGTAGAACATAGAAGCAGTTGGAAGAAGGAGAATTGGGAGGCGCTGGGGAAGGAAGGGGAAAGGGACATAATTATATTTAAATTAGAAATGTATAAAATAAATTTAAAGTTTTTAAAAAGGAAAAATAGGAGGAGATATATTTTGTAGAGATGACAATAAAAATACCTCTTTCATCAGAGAGCCCTCACTGAATTCTGGCTAATATACACAAGCTCCCAGGAAATCTCTACAAGACAATGGCTAGATGACATCTCTCTCCCCTCCTTTGTCTTCCTTCTTTCTGCTGCTTAGAATGTGGGTGAAAGGGCTGGAGATGGTGCAACCATTCAGGGCTACAGGATGGAAGCCACACAGACAACAACGTGAAGACTAAAGTCTGGGGCTGTGGGCAGCTAACTGATTGTTCCAGTTCTGGCTGCTTTCTTTTGCTTGTAGGTGAAGGAAAACACATTTCTATCTGTTTAAACACTTATTTGCTTTGATTCTTTGTTCTGTGTGGCCTAATCTTTTAGAGCATCTCAGGGGCTCTGGGCCCAACCAATAAGTCATCTTGAATAAGCTCTACCCTGGAAATGACACTGTTGCTTCCTTAATTTCTCCAGGGTTGTCTAACCACAGAACTTGTGTTTGATGTCTTTCCAGAGACTTAAGGAGTGCATTCCTATGCTCCCTGAATGTGTCCATTTCCCACTGAATGGCAAAATAGAAAATGGAATGTCATCACCGTTCCCACTCTGGCCAGGCCTGGGGCAGGGGTTTCTGGGAGCAGCTGCATAGGCAGAGACTGCTCATTCGTTTCCCAGCCACCCAGACCCAAATAATCACACAGAAACTCGATTAATTACAACACTATTTGACCAATAGCTGAGTCATGTTCCTTGCTAGCTTGAATTAACCCATTTCATAGAGACTGTGTCTTTAGATATTCATAAAGGTGATGCTACAGAACAACACTCTGCAGGTTCTCCCTCCCCCTCTGTCTGTCTGTCTATCTGTCTCTGTCTCTCTCTCTATTTTTGTTTTGTTTTGTTGAGACAGGGTTTCTCTGTGTAACAATTCTAGCTGTCCTAGAACTCACTCTTAGACCAGGCTGACATCAAACTCAGCGATCTGCCTGCCTCTGCCTCCCAAGCTCTGGGATTAAAGGTGTGCGCCACCACAGCCTGGCCTCTGCAGGAACAAGATGATTGACTTCCAACTCCTTCCTGCAAACGTGAGGAACTTATCCATATCCATGGTTGAGGTCATAGCCCGCTTTTCCTAGAAGTCACATTTACACTACAAGAAAACCTTCCTTCTCCCACTACTTCTCTGCTTAATCCCTCACTCCCCTTTCTCCCTCCTTTCCTTCCTTAGATGTTTGTACACAAGCTCTTACTGTGGATCCCTGACTGGACTAGAATTCACTTTGTAGACTAGGCTGACTTTAAATTTGCAGGGATTCTCCTGCCTCTGCTTCCTGACTGCTGGCATCACAGCCATGTACTACTAAGATGGGCTTGAAAGAAAAATCTCTAAGTCTAAATTTGAAGATATGTTAGCTGCTTTTGGTAGCATCTTGGCAAAAGGAAAATAATTGGTGGAAGCTAGGAGGCAGGAGCTTGTCCTACAGTGAAGGGGCTTTGACCCTGGAGAGAAGAATGGAGAGAGATGTAGGCTTATTACCTCCACAAAACTGGTATATTATAGACCAGTGTCACTTCATGCTACATGATTAATATGGAGTGGACCATCACATGACAGGAAGTGCAATGGATCACCACATGACAGGAAGTGCAATGGATCATCATATGACAGGAAGTGCAATGACACTTCACAAAGCTTCAGGGATAAACCTGGTCTACACAGTGAGTTCTAGGCCAGCCTGGGCTAGAGAGTGAGCCAAGTCAAAATGAAAAAAAAAAGGCAGACAATTTAGCATACACAGGCAATGGTGGAAACCACCATCTCTCAAACAGGAAAGGGAGGGAGTGGTCAATAGACCTCGTGACGTCATGACTATGGGGTGGTAGGGAGAAATTGTTCAAATCTCTTGCTTCCCATCCCCAGCCTTGAATCTGTGCCTTCTGTTGTCTATGCTCTCTGTGACCCAAAAGCTTAAACTTCAGGGAAACCTGGGTAATTCCGTCCAAAGCCTCTTGAGGCCAAGGTGCAGAAGAATGGAAAGTGGCCCTCAGGGGACAGATACAAAATTTAATAAGTAGTTTTCAAAAGTTTATCTTTCAACTGCAAAGGCAGATAACACCCACAGGACTCCAGTCAAAGGCAGTAAGAGATGACACGCACAGATAAAGGGACACCGTTGTTAGAGAATCATCTTAGGAAGCTGAGGGAAACAGAGAGGGGTAGGACCACTCTGGAGAACTGAGAGCTAGGGCTATAGAGCAGCGCAGAGCAGCTACAGGGGTCCTCAACAGCATGAGCTGTGTGATTCATTTTATTAAAAAGGTCTTTTTTTTTTTTTTCCTCCAAGACCTGCTGGCAAGCCCTGAGTGGGTGTGTAGGTTTGAAATCCCCAGATTAGACGCATCTGTCAATCAGGACATCTTCCGTCTCTCCCTTCCTTCCTTGCAGCAAGCGTTAGTTGACTCCTTTGCATGCAGCATGTAGTGCACCTTGGATCATCTGCTTTTGGATGGTTTGGCCTCTTCCCAGTGCCTTGTTCCCTTCATTCTGTGTCCTTTCTGAGCACAGCGGCTTTTCCTGGTTGCTTGTCAGGCGGCTGTTATTGCCTAGAGATGAAACAAAGGCAATCAAGACTTCTGAAGGAGCAAGACACGGGTGCAGGAGAGCCGAAGGGAAGACCGGGTTTACCGAAGTCCTGTTGAAGAACAGAAGGGCTGTCGGCAACAGGGCGGAGGAACCTTTGAGAAGTTGAATCAGTGGCCGTCTCTTGTCCCTCTCTCTTTCACAAAGAAGGCTGGGAATGTAACTCCGTGGCAGATTACTTGCCCAGAAAACATGAGTTCTAAGGTTCAAATCCTAATCCTTCCCTATCCCCTCCTCACAGAGTCACACAGTATGGACTATGGAGCAACCCAGGGAGACTATGGCATACTTGGCAAGAATTTCTGACTGCTTACCTTGCTCTATTGCCTCCTTCACCCTGTCTCGGGGGCCTGATTGTCTTTCCCTTTTTCTGCCAATGGTCAGGACCTATTTCACCTTATCTCAGGGTTGGTGGTGGGGAGCTATTTTTTAGTCTACTTCACCTCTGACCCTTGGAGTCATGGGTCCTTAACAATGGTACCCGTGTCTAGCCTCTTTGTGGCATTTCTCAATATCTCTGTTCTTACTGCTAGCCAGAGCACCTCAATGCATTCACAACTTCCCTTCCTTCCTTCACTGGTGATATCCACAGAATCTCCACTGAGCTCCCCCATGTCGCGCTTTTTACAGTATGGGGTAGATAGATGTTGAAGTTGGCTTCTGCTCTTGCCTTTGACCAGATGTCCCATCAGCATGGAAACCATCTGGGTCCTAGTTTTCTATTTTTGAAATGAGAATTGTAATGGCATTTCAAATGTATTTTAATAAATAAAGACTGCCTGAAGATCTGAGAGTAAAACAGTCCCACTGGTCAGCCCTACAGACCAGATTATGGTAACAGACACCTTTAATCCCAGTAGCCACCCTAGTTGCCATAGAAACTGGGTGATGCATGCCTTTAATAATGGTGGTGCATGCTTTAATCCCAACCCTAGAGAGGATTATAAAATGGGAGGAAACAGCTTTCAGAGGCAGGATCGCCATTTCAGACTGACATTTCAAACTGAGGTCGAGGTAAGAGCCAGTGGCTGGCTGTTTTGCTTTTCGAATCTTCAGGTTGAACCCCAATTTCTGACCCTGGGTTTTTATTAATCGTGCTTCAGGGAATGATACGTGGTTCCATTTTTTTTTCAGGAGTTGCGGAGATGGAGAATCGTGTAAAGTGCTGGCCCTCATCTGACTCTGGAACAGTGTGACTTTTGTGTTAACATGCTCGGGTACTAGTGTTAGTGCTAACAAGCATTGGTACTAGTGTTAGTGCTAACAAGCATTGGGTACTAGTGTTAGTGCTAACAAGCATTGGGTACTAGTGTTAGTACTAACAAGCATTGGGTACTAGTGTTAGTGCTAACAAACATGGGTATTAGGTATTAATACTAGTACAGCAAGGCTTGGCGTAGGCTTCTCTGAAGTCAGGTGCTGACTTTGCTTCTGTGTCTCTCTCTGTGCTTGGTTAGATGGTTCTTTTAGCGTGGCGTTGACCAATAGGTCACATCTTATATGCAAATAAAGTCCCCTGTTCCCATGAGCGAGAGATGAGGGCAGGTTCCAAGTTTGTTATAGGCAACTCTGGACCCCTTCTGGACCTTCCTCACAGTCAGAGAACTGATGAATGCTGGAATTTGAGGTCCTTCAAGATAGTTTAGCTCACATGGAGAATTAGCAGACTGAGGGAAAACAGAATCTTACAGGCCAGGTTCACGTCAGAGCCAGTGGCAGCACAAACCAGGAGGTATTTCTTTTAGCTACTACTACAGTGGTCTTGCTACCCAGCTAGTCTGTCATGTGTGCGCTCTATCCCTCCCTCCCTTTTCACTTTTCTATCTGTCTATCTGTCTATCTGTCTGTCTGTCTTTCTGTCTATCTGTCTATCATCTATCATCCATCTATCTCTCATCTATCTATCTACCATTTATCTATTTATATCATCCATCCATTCCATTTATCTATCATTTATCTATTTATGTCATCTATCTATCTATCTATCTATCTATCTATCTATCTATCTATCTATCTACCTACCTACCTACCTATCATTTATCTATTTATTTGTCACCCATCCATCTATCTATATAACTCTTCATCACTATGTCACTTTTTTCATTGCTATGACCAAATAGCATGGCAAGAAGCAAATTAAGGATAGACGTGGTAGACCTGGCTCAAATTTGGAGGTTTCCATCCACCAGGACAGGAAAGGCATGGTGGGGCATACTGGGCTTGGCAGTAAGAACACGTGGCAGATGCTGTTGATACCATGGTAGAACGGAAGTAGGGGAATGCCAGCCCTCTACTTGTTTTCTCCTTCCCCCCTTTAGATTCTGCCCAGTTCCTGGTACGTGGGATGATCCTCCTCCATTCAGGGCAGGTCTGCTCCCCTCAGTTCACCGTCTTTGGAGACATTCTCACAGGTACATCCCAAAGTACATTTCACGAGTGCTACAGGCATTTCTTTATTTTTAATGTCTGTGTGTAGGTGTGTGTGTGTGTGTGCACGTGCGCACATGTAAAGGCCAGGGAACAATGACAATGTCAGGTCTCATCCTCAGACATGTTGTCCTCTCTCACTGGCGTTGAGCTCAACCAAACAAGTAACTGTCTGTCAAGCCCCAGAAACTTTTCAATTTTTTAGTTTTTGTTTTTATGCAAGACAGGGTTTCTCTGTGAAGCCCTGGCTATCCTGGAACTTGCTCTGTAGATCAGGCTATCCTCGTATTCCCAAAGACCCATCTCCCTCTGCCACTGGAATCCTGGGATTAAAGGTGTGTGTCACTGCCTCCTGGCTGACGTTTCTATTTTTTAACCTCCCCAGTGGTGGTAATACAGGGGTTCACCGCCACACCCTGCTGTCTTCACAAGGGTTCTGGAGCTCAAATTTGGGTCCTCATGTTTTTAAGGCAAGCACCTTATGGACTGAACTGTCCATTCCTGAGTCATTTCTTAGCCCAGTGGACTTGACAGTGTGGATCACTGTCAGTGCCATCACCTGGGCTGCCGCCGCCGCCACCGCCACCGCCACTGCTGCCACCACTACCGCCGCTGCCACCACCACCACCACCACCACCACCACCACCACCGCTGCCACCTGATTTAGTTATAAAGAGTGGGGTGGCTTCATGTACTCTTTCCTATGCCTTTTGCAAGTACGGGAACCGCCCACATAACTGTCCGATCAGCACTTTTCATCGTCTCTTTTCCGAGGTTTCAAATCCCATGGCTATCGTCACAGGCCAGTTCTCCTGGCTAGTCTGTGAAGCTAGTCTGTTTCCCAGAGCGTTTGTCAGCTGACATTCTCCGCGGGATCCTCTGTGGGTGGTGAGGGTCTGCGACACTTTACCATGAACTTGTTTTTTTCCCCAGGGCCCGAGACCAGCCTGATCCTGTAATACCAGCAAGCACTCTAGAGAAGGAGAAGGACCCAAAGGCAAGCAGAGCCACGCCCTGCTTCTGTCAACACAAAGATTTCTGCCCTCAGTACATAAGCATCAAGTTCCCCAAATTCCATTTAATTTCCTTGGCTCCTGTATTGAGTTACAACTGGGCCACAAGGGATCTTGGCACCAAAAGCCTGTAAGGAAAAGGCTGTTTGGTTGAACTTTGTTGCTCAGTTCTGCAGACATTGTAGGTTTAGATAAGGTTGTGGGTGGCCCATTAATTCTTTCTACATGTTGCTCTGAAGTGAACCTGAACTCTGCCACATCCTGAGATTCCCTGCTCTAATGATTTTCTGCAATAACGTGCGTCCATCCCCGAGTCCACGCCAAGCTTTCCCAAGAGCCGTCTCTTCTCACTGCTTTTCTTCCAGCTACACTTCTGGAAGAATTGTTCAAGAAGAGTATAGCCCCAAGGTAGCTGCTTGGAGGCATATGTGTACCCTGTCTGGCTGTTCACATGAGAAGATGAGAGAGAGCTTTGAATCCTCATTCTTGAACAACCGAGCCTTTCACAGCAGGGGTTTCAATGGAAGCTGTGTATAGTTTCTTTCCCGCTTCAGCATCCTAGCCAGCTTTCACTGTCTGCTTTACACAGCCTTGAGTCCCCTGAGAGGGAGGCCTCTGCAGAGTAACTGCTGAGATCAGACTGGCCGGTAGAGGTGTCTGTGGAACACTGTCTGGACTGACGATTGATGGAGGAGGGCCCAGTCCCCTGTGGGTAGTAGCATCACTCCCTGACCAAGTGGTCTTGGGCTGTAAAAGAAGCCCGGTTTGAGCCCAAAGGCAAGCCAGGAAGTAGTCTCCTGTGGTTTCTGCTTCAAGTTTTTGCTTGACTTCCCACTCTTACTACCCTTAAAGATGGAATGAGACCGGAAGTGCAAGTCAAACAGATCCTTTCTTCCCCTAAGGTGCTTTTGGTCATAAGAGCAGTGTTTTATCCTAACAACAGAAAGAAAACTAGAACACTACTAGAGCTATACGCTTTGTGTGCACACGTGCGCATACGAATGTGTGTGTGTGTGTGTGTGTGTAAACAAAGAGCCAGTTTAAAAGTTCCATGAAGTAGGGTAACATATTTGCAATGTTTAATGCTGTACCCTCTAGGTCTGGCACATACCCGATACATGGTAGCCACCCAGTTTATATTGTCTGTCTTATTCAATCAAAGCATTGTGTCTGCCTCCTTTCCCTCACTACATCAAAAATGTCAGAGAATCACTTACAGAGAAAAAGGGTTTGCTTTGGCTCACAGTTCTGGAGGTGTCAGGCCATGGTCACTGCTGCTTTCAGGCCTGTGGTATTTCAGGCAGTGAATTATGGCCGGGGCATACAGCAGAGCGAAGTCGGTCATCCACCCCATAGTTAATTAGTATTCTCTTATGTGAAAAAAAATCCTGTAATAAACAACTTTCAGGTTTGCTTTAGCTTTTGGTCTCAGAATTTCTAGGCTGTGTTTAGTTCTGATGCTGCTGGGCCTTCCCGAGGCAGAGCATCCTGGTGGGAGTGTATGGCAGGGAGCTGCTTTGCTCACGGTGCCTTTTAAAAGCACTCCCCCACTGACCCAGTTTCTGCCACTAAGCTCTGCCTCTAAAAGGTTCAGCCTTTAGGGCCATTCAACGTCTGTTCTCTTCCAATCTCTGAAATCCAGAACAGGCACCTCAGGGCCTGTCTGACTGCACCCATGGATCCTGGACAGAGGGCTACCCTTGAATCCGAGAGGTTTTATCCAAGCTTTGGAGATTGTTGGGGTTCTTAACATCCATATTTCAAGACTAAACACAATTCAGCATGTCGTTTTGGCCATTTTAACCTCAGAATTAGATTCCATTAGTGAAATCTAGTCAGGACAATCAGACAGGAAAAAGAAAGCTATCTCTATTCACAGAGGGCACGATCTTTTACACAAAAAATGTATTAAGCAAAACCAGGTGTCACAGTCTAGCCCTAATATCTCAGCACTTGGAAAACTGTGCCTGGAGGACTATTGTGGGTTTTAGGCTAGCCTGGGCTACATAGCACATACCAGGCTAACATATCAAGACCCTGTCTCAAAAACCAAAACAACAAAAATCCCCACAGAACCAACAAGCATGTACATAACTCTAACACCAGCACTAGGTAGATAGAAGCAGGAGGGTCAGAAGTTCAAGGCTAACCTGGCCTACACGAGGCGCTGTTTTGAGCAACAAAATGAAAACAATAACAAAACCTAGTAAACTTCCACCAATCAACCAGTCAAAGTAGTGAAACAGGACCCACCAAATGAGTTCTATAAGGTTTGGGGGAAAAAAATTCATCGTATCATTTTTGATTTTAATTTTATTTGACAATAAGTGAACAGAATTAACATACGCAACTCCAGATTAGCTCTTCTTACACCAGCGAGAAGCAACTGACTTAGCAGGAACTGATTCAAGAATTTGACTTAATTGTCAACTGTCTGCGAGGACTGCAACAGTGCTCCGTGACCAAGGTAGGCCCCAGGAAAGCTGTCTTCCCTATCGCTTTTCCCGGGTCTTTTGAATGGAGTCACATGACACAAATACTTCTTCAGTTGTACTGTCTGGGATTATCCAGGAAGCGAAGTCTCTGGGTGTGCTGGCGGGAGACAGGATTTAAAACACATCTTGTTAGATGGGGCCACTATGCACCAGCTCCTGATCAGAATGGAGGCGGAGGCTGGCATCACAGCTGTTTCTTCATAACGACGGACATTTAGCTTTCTTCCTGTAGACCTGGTCTTTTTACTTGGGTTGTTTTTTTTCTTTTTTCTTTCTTTCTTTCTTTCTTTCTTTCTTTCTTTCTTTCTTCCTTTCTTCCTTTCTTCCTTTCTTCCTTTCTTCCTTTCTGCTTTCTCTACTCTTGGAGTTACTATTCTTTCAAAAACAGAATAACAACCCCATCACAGTGGCAAATAGCCACCAGATGGAGCTTAAATTTGACCAAAACAAACTGGAGTCTTTAGGGCAAGCAGCAAGCAAGAGTCACCTAAACTACTGCCCCCAAACAGCCGGAGTCTCCCCTGTGCAGGGTCGGAGCGAGAAGAGAGAGACTTGTTACTCATTGTTCAGCCCCATGACACTGCAGGGGGGTGGCCAGGACTGGCAAGCGACTCCCCTATTTCCCAGACAGCTGCTTGTACAGCTTGGGTACGTAATCGTCCCATTCCGCCTGGTAACACGTGCCGGCTACCGGGGCTCCCAGGTGATACTTCTTGCGGAATGCCGCCACCTTGAATTTGCCACGGTGTTCTCCCGACCGGTTGCTGAGAATGGGCTCGTCACACTTCAGTGGCTTGTCCTGCTGGTACACCAGCCACACGTAGCGATGGAGGCCGGTGCCACTGGGAGGCCCGGAACCCACATAATCCGAGAGGACCTTCCCGCTGCTGATGTCGTTGCCCTTCATGTTGACTACCAGGAAATGGTGCCACTCCCTGTACTTGGGGTCTTTCCTGCTGGGAGCATCCGGGTCTGTGAGGACTAAGGTGTAGAGTTTCGCTGGGTCAAGGCCATCCCATGAAATGCTACTGGGTCTGTTCTTAACCTGAGTAGGCGTCAGCACTTGGCCCAGCTCACCCAGCTCCACCCCAGCGTAGGTGACCTGCAGTGGGTGTTGAGGCCGCTCATCCACCTCCTGTAGGCTCAGCGGCCCTGCCCACTTGCTGATGTCTGCGGGCATGGCGAGATGCTGTGGTGGCAGTTGGGTGCAAACAGCTGGACCCCACGTGCGACGCAGAGAACCGACTGGTGACCACGTGGCCCTGTAGCCGCGGGAGCACACCCCTTTGCATACTTAGATACCTCAATGAATGATTCAAAAAAAAAAAAGAGTATTAAGAAATCAATTCAATTTTTTAAAGTGCTAACATTTAAAAAGGCGAGAATAAATTTGACAAAACTTATGAAAAGCATAGTGTGAAAAGTACAAGCTATTGTTGAAAGATACTCAACAGGCTCTAAATAAATGGAAATCGCTTCATGCGTGTGGATCAGAGTTAGCACTTGTCAAGACATAAGCATCCTTCAGGATGGTGTGTGAACTCTGTGTGTGAACTCAGTGAAAATCCTACGCAAATCTCAGCTTCTCTGTAGAAGCTGCTGAGTTTGCAAGGGGCCAGAAGAGTTCAAAACTAATCTTGAGAAAGAAAAAGTTGGAAGACACACATTTTTTTTTATGTAAAGTCAGCACAAAACAACAATAATTGAGGCAGTGGTACATTAGCATCATGGGAGACCCAGGGGTCTGTGCACTGGTGTTGGATCCAGGTGAAGAGATTTTTTCATCAGACACCAAAGCACTCACCAGGGAAGAATACAGTCTTCAGTAAGTGGTTCTGAAATCACTGGACACCTATATGCAACGGGATAACATCGGGCCCAACATACCTGGTACAAGTTACTGCAAAGCAGAGCAAGGACTTAAGAGTAAGAATTCATAAAACTTTTGGAAGAAAACATACGGCTGCATTTTTATGACTTTGGATTTGATAATGGGTTCATCCCAACTCTCCCACCAAGATGTGGGTTGGAAAATGGCTCAATGGATAAAGGCACCCATCGAGAAGCCTCAGGACCCAGATTTGATCTTCAGGACCCATTTGGTGGAATTTATTCTCTGCCCTCCACAGGTGTGCCACGGCAGACTAGACTGCACACAACACACACATAAAGTAATGTAACAAATCAAAACCAAACAAATAAAATACACTAAGACATGAGCCACAAAAAGAAGAAAAATTGAACTTCATTAAAATTAAAGTATATCTTGTTTTCCAAAAGTATTATTAACAATGAGAAAGGCTGAGCTAAGCCAGGAAGATGGCTGGCTCGTAGGTAAAGGTGCCTGCCACTAACACGACTATCTGAGTTTGATCCCTGGGCCCCCACATGGTTGAAGAAGAGAATTAACTTGCATAGGTTGTCCTCTGACCTCTGCACACATGTAGTAGCTCATTCCCTTAACATCTACACTAAATAAAAAAATTTAAAAACGTAATTAAAAAAGAACAAGAAAAGGCAACCTATATGTAAATCTTTTAAATTAACTAATTTATTTTTACATATCAGTCCCAGTTCCCCTTCCATTCTCTCCTCCTACTCCCCATTCCTCCTCCCCACCTCCTACCCATTCCTCAGAGAGTTAAGGCCTCCCCTGGGAAGTCTACTAGGTCTGTCCTGTCCCCTCCTTGAGGCAGGACCAAGGTGTTATTCCCCCCACCCCACCCCGTGCCTAGACTGAGCAAGCTATCTCTCCATAGAGAATGGTCTCTACAAAGTTCACGTATTAGAGTTAGATCCTGGTCCCACTGCCACTGACCCTATATATGGCCCAAGCCACACCCTTGTCACCTGTATTCAGGGGGCCTCGCTCGGTCCTAATCAGGTTCCCCAGTTGTCAGATGATAAGACCCTTTAATACAGTTCCTCACGTTGTGGTGACCCCCAAAATAAAATTATTTTGTTGCTACTTCATGAATGTAATTTCACTACTGTTATGAATCACAATCTAAATACCTGATATGAGACCCCCAAAGGGGTCGAGACCCACAGGTCGAGACCCACTGCTGAGGTCTCTACAGTAGAGTTTCTTTCTCGGGACTCTTGGCGGGAGGGAATCGAAGAGGACAAACAAATTTGAAACATGGCATTGGATTAAAGAAACAATGTTTCTGGAATCCACAAGCTGCTAGGCAACTTAGAAGATGCTGTGCTGCCTCTGCCCTGTTCTATCTCAGCCTCTCTCAGTTCAGTCTACCCCTAAGCATCTGCAGTCCCAACCACAAGCCGTGTCCTCTGGGCACTGCCCCTTGTCCAGGCTGACCACAGCCTCCATTCCTGGTTTTCCAGGTCCTCGCACTGTGCCTGAGATTTTCATACGCTTGATAAATGGTTGAATCGTTCCAACTCTCCCGACTGCATGGGTACTTCTCCTCTGTGTTGCTTTTCTTTTTCTTTTTTTATTGTTTTCATTGAGCTATATATTTTTCTCCTTTTCCCTCCCTTCCTCCCCCCACTTCCCTTCTATCCTCTCACATGGTCCCCACACTCCCAGTTTACTCAGGAGATCTTGTCTTTTTCTACTTCCCATGTAGATTAGATATAAAGTGAGTTTTTAGACATTTTTGCTGATCACATATTTGGTAAAAGGCTTATATCTTGAATCTATAAAGAATACTACCAAGCTGGGCAGTGGTGGTGCATGACTTTAATCCCAGCACTCAGGAGGCAGAGGCAGGCGGATCTCTGTGAGTTTGAGGCCAGCCTGGTCTACAGAATGAGTTCCAGGACAGCCAGGACAACACAGAGAAACCCTGTCTTGAAATACCCCCCAAAAGAATATTTACAATTTAATAATAAATTCTAACTAATTTAAACAAAGGATTAAGGCTTGGAGCAGACATTTCTCTTAAGAAGACACACAAACAAGCAAGAACACAAGGAAATATGGTAGACATTGTATGTCATCAGAAAAATGCAAACCAGCATCTTAATGTCAATCATACCCACCTAGATTCACTAGAATGAAAAACGTCAGACACTAAGTGTCAGAAGGTCCCTGGAAAAATCGGCATCCTCATAGACTCCTGGCAGAGAGGAGAAACGATACTGTTTGTTTCTCCGGTGACTGCCCATAAAATTACTTTACTACCCAGCTTCAGCTTCTGGATATACACCCAAGAGAAGTGGAAATATATATCCACATAAAAGTTGTGTATCGGTGTTTATAGTAACAGTATTTAAAATAGCCCCAAGTTGGAAGCAACCCAATGTCCATGAACGGATGAACGGATAAGCAAAATGTACTTAAATACAATGGGGACAGAATTCTCCTCAGCCATAAAAGGAAATGAAGCTATGATACATGCTATAACATGGATGGACTTTGGAAGCTGGAGGGTAATGCCTGTTAGTTAGAAAATACTACACTCTGGGCCAATGAGTTGAGGCAGCAGGTAAAGATGCTTTTCGAACAAGCCTGGTGACCTCAATTCCATCCCCAGAACCCACAGAGAGTGGAAGAAGAGAACAGACTGACAAAGCTGTCCTCTGACCCTCATCACACTGCGACATGTGATCTCCCACCTCCCCGAATCTCACACACACACACACACACACACACAAATACATTTAAAATAAAAAAAACCCAGTCTATATGAATCTACTTCTGTAAAATGTCTCTAAAAGACATATCTACAGAGATGAATCTAGAAGCTGTTCAGGGGTTGCTTTGTGTGGGGAAATGAGGAGCTGACATCTCAAGGGCACAGGGTTCCTTTTGCCATGAAGAAAACATTCTCAGTTTGAGGGTGTTGGTGGCTTACATGTATCTGTGACTATCCTAAAAAGCCACTAAACTGTACCTTTAAAGGGATTGAATTGTATGACATGTGAATTATATTTTTATAAAGCCATTGTGTAAAACTAACAAAGGCCATAAAGACATTGGCAGTGAAGGCTCCCTGGGGGAAAGTTCTTCCCTGTAGGCCACCCTACCTGTTGTCAGGTGGCCACAGCTCCTCACTACGTGAGCTTCTCCACTGTGACATTGATTGTACTTATAGACTACAGCTGTCAGCCCCAGAGGGAGTGACCCAAGATGGAATGAGGTAAGAATAGCAACACCCAAGACAGTCTAATCCTGTAGACTGCAGAGCTTTATTGATGACTTAGGTCAGCCCTGCTCAATGCAGAGTGGCTGACCAAGGGTGAGAATAGCAAGGGTGACAACCCCTTTGGAACCAGTTGGAGCCTGGCTGGTACTGCCTTGCAGGAAACTTTCATTATGAACTGGGTATCATAAGATACTTGGTAGATGTTAACCCAGGAGGTAAATATTAAATATCCATTTTATTATTGGCCTAGATCATCCAAAGCTAGATGCGGCTTATTTGTGTTTACCACTTTATTGACTTGGAGTTCTCACAGAGTCCTAGAATTCTGAAACTATCAATCAAATTCCCAAAGTCCGAAGGTTCTATCATTTGTGCCACCCTCACCCCATAGATTTCTCCACTTATGCAGTAAGCCAGATCAGACCGAATTGGAAAAGTAAAAGAACAGGTTTATTTGAACAAGACAACTCCTGGGTGGGTTCTCCAGTCCCAGAGATCAAGGCCGGAAGCTGCACCCACAAACGGAAGCAGGGAGACTTTATAGGTTGTAGGTGTGGGGTGATGATGTGTCTGCCACAAGCTGACTTTGTGTCCAAGTATAATCAAGAGCTGAGCACTTTAGGCGGGGGACTTGAGCGGCTGGCAGCTTCAGGGGAGGAAGCTGCAGCAGCCACCAAGATTTGGGAACTGGGCTCTTTGGTGCCTCTTCTTTCTTGGGAGACTCTCTGAGTGGGCGGGGTTTGGAGATAAGCACACATGCACGCACACACAGACACAGAGGAATGAGGCTTTCTGGGTCATGCAGGGCAGAGTTGGAGGTTCCAACTGAACACCTTTAGCATACTGAAGCATATGCTGGCTTCTAGGATCCCTCTGTATCACAAGTCCCTGTCGCACACCTCAAAGTCCATGCTAGCTGTCATCCTAGCTCATCCCACCTCCTCCCCAGCGCAGGCTTCCCTACCCTCAGCTACTCATTCCCCTTACCACCCTGCGATGTCGGCTATGCTCTCTCTGTCTCCCCCCAACACCTCTCTGCTCTCTGTCTTCCTCCTACCCCCTCTGCCCTCCTGTTCTCCCCCCACCCCTGCCCTACACCTTCCCATCTTTTGCTTACTCTCCCTCTCTCGTGTTTCTGTTTCTGTCCTCCTTTCTGTCCCTCTCTGTTCTGCTCCTGCTTCTCTGGTGCCCAGGTCAAGTCTTCTGACCATGCTCAATCTACTTCTTTCTCTCTCTGCTCTGGACGCTTCCAGATGCCTCTGGCTGTTCTCTCTCCTGTCTTCAGTAAAAGCTTCACCATTCAGCAGACCACAGAGCAGGCATATCATTAGTTTACACACTTTCCTTCCACCATGTGGATCCTAGGGATTGAACCCGGGTCCCTGGGCTTGGCCGCAAACCCCTTTACTTCCTGAGCCATCTCACTGGTCCCCTTGAGGTGTAATTTAGAGACTATGTGTCTCTTTGGTATTTAGTTGACCGGAAGAAACACAGACATGAGAGGAAAGCTAGTAAGCCTAGTGTTTACCTGGAGCAAGATGTGCAGAGTCTTTGACCTTTCTGCCTCCCTTGTCAAGCTAACCTGACTTTATCCCTTCACAGCTTTATTATGCGGGCTGGGAGGTATTAACAAAGAGAAGGAGCAAACAAACCCAGGATAGACATGCTGGGTGAGTCTGGGGAGCAGGCCAGCCCCAGGGGTGTGGTTTCAGACAGGATGGAGAAGAGGGTGTGGTTGCCAGATGTCTGTGATCCCCAACTCCCTGCCCTTTCAGCCACCTCTCCCTCCCATGCTGATGGCTTTGGAAGCACAGCTCTCAGAAAGTCCTAGAGGCCAGCCTGTGAGCCACTGTGAACCTCAGGCTGCTTCTTGCCTTCGGTTGCTTAGGATTCTCTCACAGGCAGCCTGTAGCATTCAGGCTCAGTGCAGATGTAAGTGTGGTTCCTGCCATTTAGAACATTTCTTTAACTGGCTGTGAATTTCCATATAACTTTCAGGGGCTGCTGAATAATCTCCAAGGATCTTCCAGCAAGTGTCCACACTCCTTTAGCTCTAGCGTCTTTCCTCAGTTCTGTGAGATAGTCCACACTTTTCTAAGTCGCTTACCTGAACAAGACCAGCAAAATGACAAATGCCAATGCAGACAGCGCGGATTCCATAAGGTCCTGCCCCTAGATGAAGAGCTACAGACGGCCAATGGCTGCTGAAAAAGGGAAAGGTAGTTGCTTTTAGGGACAAACTCCCACATAGGTTGTCCAATCCCAAGATGGGAGGAGTTAGATAGAGGAGAGGGAGGGTCTCCAGTGACAAAGATCAGTGTCCATACTCAAGAAAGCCAAAACCAAAACCAAACAAACCCTGATAATTAAAAAACAAATTGCTTACCATCCTACTCAATTTCTCTGTCCTTCTGCCACAGCCACCACGGTTTCCACTTGACTCACACAAATCTCTCTGGTCTTTCTCAGGGGAGAGAGGGCTAGTAATGCTTCCACTGCCCTGGTGGCCATCCTAAGGGCATTACCCAGGACTTCCTTTAGTAGTGAATGAAAGCACGGGGCATCTTGCCTGGAGACTGCCACATGATGAACTCGGGAGAACACAGATGAAAGTCAGCTCTGGGTTCTCAGTGAGCTCTTAAGTCCCAGGAGGAGCTCTACAGGTTGGGGATTAGGCTCAGCGGTAGAATGCTAGCCTAGCAAAGACTCTGGGCCTGGGCCTGAGCTCTGTGTGTGTGTGTGTGTGTGTGTGTGTGTGTGTGAGAGAGAGAGAGAGAGAGAGAGAGAGAGAGAGAGAGAGAGAGAGAGAGAGA
>JABTXL010001457.1:1542210-1579885 GCA_025134845.1 Neodon shergylaensis
AGAGAGAGAGAGAGAGAGAGAGAGAGAGAGAGAGAGAGAGAGAGAGAATGAATTACAAGGAGACAAAACCAAGCACAAAAGTAGCCCACATGAGCTCTGGAATCATTCTTCCCCTCCTAGGCTCCTTTAACTTGGTCTTGTTCAGAGAGCCTAGCTTGGTTTGGGTTCCTGCCCCCCCTGGAGTTGATATTGCCATTCCTCTGTGGGCTTGTGGAGGCCAGAGACTTCTCCTTATGTAGTGATCTGGTTGCTCTTGTTTTGTGACCTCTTTCTCACCCAATAGTTTTTGTCTAAATTTAATTTGTATCCAATATCCTCTCATTTCTCCCCTCCGGCAAATTTATTCTAAGAATTAAACACACTAAAGCGAAGTCCTCCCCTCCCTTCCTCCTCTTCTTCGTTCCTCCCCTCTCCTCTCAGTTCTTTTTTCTTCCCCAACTTTTGAAGCTCTGAAACACTTCATAGAATGTTAAACTTTTAAGACTGACTGCCCCCTTCCTACAGCCCTAAACGACTAGGAACTCTGCCAGATAAGCACGTCTGACCTGGAGAGTTCTCTACCGCCAAACACACTGCACATGGAGCACAATGGATCCTTAATTCTACCTCCAGTCTTAATTTCTGTATTTTATTTTTCCACTTCCTGAATTAAAAAGTTATTATTATTCATAGCTCTCCACTCCCACTCCAAGAAGCAACTCAGTCCTTGGCTTCCTGCGGGTGGCCTGGAAGGGTGCCTGAGCAGATGTGTGGGGTTTGCTTTCAGCATCTGTAGACTTGCATCTGCATTGCCTGAGCAGTTGAAGATTTAGTAAGTTGCCACCTGGGGATCTGGTCTCACGGCTTTCTACCTCTTTCCTCTTGGTTGAGGGTTCTTTTTCTTATTTTTGTGTATTTACTTGCTTACTTTTTGTCTAGTTTGTGTGTGGGTGTGGTGTTTGTGTGGTACATGCCATGGGTGGGCACACGGAGGGAGGAGGACATCTGTTGTCCTGTCTCACTTTTCTCTGCCTTCCCTTGGCACCGGTCTCTCACTGAACCTGGAGTTAGACTGCATCCATTAAACCCCAGTGATCCTCCTGCCTCTGCCCTTCTGCAAGCACCCCCTACCCCCCTGCATCCCAGCACCCACAGCACTGGGGTTAGACCTGAATTTTTATGTAATTGTCGGTATCTGAACTCAGGTCCTCTTGCCCAGGTAGCCAGCAAACATTCTGCTTGCAGCAGCATCTCTCCAAGGAAGCTCAAGAGAGCTGCTTGCTCCATAAGAGAACAGTATGCATCTAATGACAGAAGTAAAAATGACCTTGTCCACGAGAAAGCAGCAGAGGGTAGGATAGTAACTGCACTTGGCAGGGTCAGAGATACCAGGATACCAGTGGGCAGGGTGGAAAAAGTTTAAATAATTTGATGAGAAAACCAGAAAGGCCAAAACAAACAAAATACAATTGGTATTCAGAGGAACAAGAAAAAGTATTGTTTGGATATTTAAGATGATCATGAATGATACAGAAAAACATTCTCTTTCATAAGTTTAAAAAAAAGCTAAAAATTTTGGATTTTTTGTATGCTATATTTTCAAGTAATTTTATTTATGCTGCTGCTGTTGCTGAAGTCAGGGTCTCATATAGCCCAGGCTGGCCTCAGACTCCCTCTGTAATCAAGGATGACCTTAGACACTTGCTCTTCCTGCCTCCCATCCTGAGAGCTGGGACTGCAGGCACACAACAACATTCCCAGTTTCCGTGGTGCTGGGGATCCAACCCAGTGATGTGGGACCATGGTCTGTATTCTGTCAATTATATTTTAAATAAACACTGATTGGCCAGTAGCCAGGCAGGAAGTATAGGCAGGACAACCAGACAGGAAGTAGAGGTAAAGGCGAACAGGAGAATTCTGGGAAGGAGGAAGCCCATTCCTCTGCAGTCCTGGCCCTGCCACAGAAGAAGCAAGATGTGGCTGCCTCGCTGAAAAAGGTACCGAGCCATGTGGCTAACATACACTAGAATAATGAACTAATATAAGTTATAAGAGTTAATAAAAAGCCTGAGCTAGTGGGCCAATCAGTTTATAACTAATGTAGACCTCTGTGTGATTTCTTTGGGACTTAACGATTGCGGGAACTGGGCAGGACAGAAACCTCAGTCAACAACCCAGAGCTATGTGTGCTTGAGGCGAGCACTCTAACAGCTGAATATGTCTCCAGTCTCCAGTAATTTCAAGTTCTGAAGGTGCCTTCTTACATTTCAGCCTTCCGTCCAGACATAGCCATGTTCCTCACCTGTTCTAGAAGCCCAGCTGGAGGGTTCTGAAGACCTCTGTGGAAGGGGTGAACTAGATAGGCCATTTCTCAGTGCTTGTAGGACTTTGAGAGCCCAGAATCCCAACCTCTCCCTGTTAGTACACCTAACCTTCTCTTATCCAGGACAGTTAACGCTTCCTTCTCTGACAGTAAGGAAGATAAAAAGAGGATCATGACCTGGGAAAGCCACCTGATCCTCTGAATTGTGCAGACAGGGACGGTGACCCCAGTTCAGGATCCCCCAGCTGAGTCCAGCTGTAGTCTCAGTTACCTGTGGAGTAGCTGGAAGCTGACGGTCGTGCAGGAGTCACTTGGTGCACCACAGGTCATCCTCCCTGGCCATACTCACTGTGTCTTCTGTCTGTGTTGTTAATGGTACTGGAGAATGGCTGGGCTTCAGTGCTACTCACAGAGAAGCTTCATCTCAGTGGCCGTCTGCCCTTCCTACCACCCAATGATGATGTGACTTTATCCTGCTATCACTCGGGAAGTCATCTTAGGACACTTATACACTAATACACACAAACACACCAGACAGACAGACAGACAGACATGCAGAGACACACACAGAGACAGAGAAAGAAAGACCCAGAGACAGAGAAAGAGACACACGTATGCATGCACACACATGCACACAGAGACAGAGAGACACACACATGCATGCACACACACATAGACAGAGAGGGAGATACATGCACACACATGCACACAGAGACAGAAAGAGAGACATGCATACACACACATGTGCATGCACGCACACACACATATAATTTGAAATAACTTTAAGAAAGTAACAGCACATAAAGGTAGCTGAAATATAGCCCAATAGGGCCCAGACAGATTCAGAAAGACTCTCTGAAGATTATGTAGGCAGTCGTCAGATACAGTCATGCTAGTATCTCGACAGCAACCCAGAACAGGGTAGAATTAGCTGCAGGTTTGGATCCTCTTGTTCCTAGCAGAGTCCTAGGCATGTCTTTGGGTGCCTAGTTCACAAGTAGCTGGAGAATAGGGCAGGGGAATTGAATCTGTCTACAGAGCTGGGTGCGGTATCTCTGGCTCCTTTGGGCATCTCCCTGGCTTGCTGGGCCTTTACCTAAGTTTCCATGGCCTGTAAGGACTTAGGGGTAGAAGATGGCAATTCAGTCCGATATAGAGGCACACAGGTAATTACAGCACACTGAGCCTGAGATGTGGATTGCTTTGAATTCCAGTTTAGCTTGGGCTACAAAGTGAGTTCAGAACCAACCCGGGCTACACAACAAAACCCTGCCTCAAAAAACCAAAACAACAACACTTCCACACAACAAAACAAAACAAAGGATAGTGAAGTGCACAAGAACCCAGGTTTGGATCTCCAGCACACATGAGAGGCAGCTCACCCTTGTAATCACAGCACAGACAGGAAGATCCCTTGGAGCTCGCTAGCCAGCTGGGTCAAATCGGGGAGCTCCAGATTTAGTGAGAGACTTTGTCTCCAATACTACAGTGTAAGGAGGAGACTCACTGGGCAAAGTACTTGCTAAGTCAGCATGAGGACCAGAATTCAGATCCCTGACACCCAAGTTCAACCTGGAAATGGGGGCCTGCATCTACCAACGCCAGTGCTGGGAGCAGAGACAGGCAGATCTTGGTGGCCACTGGCCAGTGAGACCAAAACAGTGATCTGCAGGTTCAGTGGGAGACCCTGTCTCAAAGAAGAAAAAAAAAAGTCTGAACTAGAAATAGAATTTTAAAGTTATGATTAGTTACTGAAGATTGAGGATTATATTGTCCAAAGTAGAACAAGAAAGGAAAATTCAGACAGCCTCCAAGAAAGCATTCAAGAGTCAAAGACTACCGGTATTATTGATTATTGTTGCAAAAACAGAGAAGTATAACAAAGAGTATAAAATGTTGGAGCATATCTTCATCTCATCGGTTTGCTCTACCAAAAGGATAAATTATCTGTCTATAAAGGTGGTTATGCCTTCCTCCATTTTATTACGTTCTATTACACTTTGTTTATTTGTAAGTGTTCATCAAACTTGAAGATGGGACATGTGTTGGGTGTCTTCAGCCATTGAAAAGGGCTAGAACGTTAAAGAAAACAACCAAAACACACATAAAAAAAAGAAAGAAAAGAAAAAAAGGTGAAGAAGTAATTCAGAAAGATGTCCTATTGACCTCCGACTTTTACCTGCCATCTGTGTGTGTGTGTGTGTGTGTGAGAGAGAGAGAGAGAGAGAGAGAGAGAGAGAGAGAGAGAGTGTGTTGCATGAGTGGCTCACACTCCTAGTAACTCCAGCTGCAGGGGATTCTGATGCCTCTGACTTCCATGGGTGCCAGCACACATGTGTGTCATATGTGCATATGTGCCCACGTGTGCACACACCACACACACACACACACAGAGTGTGGCTCTGGAAAAATGCAGCTTTGCTGAGTCTAAAGTCTTTGTCTATGTTTCAGTAGACATCCTGGGGACAAACAAATTCTGGCGGAGCTCGAGTCAGGTCAACATCTCATCAACAGACGTTTCATTTACGGCTTTGGAGATGTCATCCTGAAAGTCCTGGATGACAGTGTCTCTGTCGAGAAGCCTGAGACAACCACCTCTGCCTCAGATTCCTCAGGCAAGTCCCAGGATAGGTGCGCTCCCTTAAGGGTTCTTCACACATTCTTTGAGCGTTTAGGAGGCTTACTCAGCCACCAGGAACCAGTCAGGGTGGCCAGGCTCTGGAGCCAGGCTGTAATTCACCAGGTCTCAGTGGTTCAATTCTCCCTCAAGTTCTGTTGCTTCAGGAGAACAGGGGACATATGCACCAATTGACTGTATACCCATTTCCATAAAACATAAAATATAGCTTGCATCTGTACGCCATCTTACAAGAAAGTATCAGTCAGTAAAGACTTAGGGTGGAGTGAGAGGGTGAGGTTTCCAAAGAAAAGGGAGCTTAAGACATCTTCTACTTCATTTGAACGAGGGACAGTTTTGTGAAAATGTTTGAATTGTTGGTCAATTTCCTTATTGGCCTCTAGCAAGGATTTAACAGTCAGATCATTCATATTAGACTCATTCGTCATAGTCTCTACTGTCTTTCTAAATTGTTACATCTTATTTATTGTGTATGAGCACGGGCGTGTGTGAAACAGAGAGACAGACAGACGGGGCAGAGGAGGTGAGGAAGAGAGAGAGGATGCATGCCATGGCTCACATCTGGAGGTCATGAGACATAAGGGAGCGGGTTCTCTCCTTCTGACCGTGGGCTTCAAAGATCCAACTCCAGTTGTGAGGCTTGGTAGCAGGTGCCTTCGTGCCCCTCTTGTGGGGGCCTCTTTTGTCCTTCTTTCTGAGAATCTGCTGACAACAACCAGAATCTCCTTTGCGAGTGGATATATACGCATTAGTGCACTTCACAGACTCCTTCTCACGATCCACAGAATCTTAGCTGTTGAGTGTATCGGTAAAAGGAACCCTGGGTGAATTTCCATAGCTAGCAAGACACTGTAGTACAGGCCTATATGGTATATGGCCACTTAACCTCATCACAGAGTTTTCAACGTCTAAGGATTCCTTAGGAACACGTAAGTAAATGACTGCACGATCTCCACTGTGCATAAATGCTAGCCTTTAATTTACGACCCATCTCCTGTTACTGGCTGGTTATGTCATTTCTTCTCTTTTGCTTTTGTTGTTGTTATAAACAGTGTAGCGAATACCTTCTCAGCAAACAAGCCTTCATTACATTCCTGTCTTTGTTTCTGCTGCATCCCCAGAGGCTCAGTTAATTACAACGTACAAAATTATAGAGGGTTTCATACCAACTGCAAACTAGTTTTCCCGAGTATTACTAGAAATTTGCACTCTTATTGACAGCACACGCGTCCACGGAACCCTAGCTTTGCCAATGTCGAGCATCAGCAAGAAAACTCCTTTTTGATTTTCTAATCTGTGCAAATGATATGAACTAAACTGAGGCCATTTTGTAGCTTCACAGATTTCCCCAATCAAATCTTTTAATATAGTGTATTAATTAGAAAGAAATTTAAAGTTGTGTGTGGTGGCATGTACCTCTTAGCTCAGCATTTGGGACCTGAAGACAGGTGGATAAGGCATTTAGGGCTAGTCTGAGCTCCAAAGCAAGTTTGAAGCCAACCTGGACTATATGATACCCTGTCTTTGAAAAAAGAATTTTCTTTTTAACACACTGACATGACTTATTTTAAGGTATAATTAGACATTTGAAATGTTGTATTCCATTCAACTAAACAATTCTTCAACATTTTTCAAGATTTAACATCTTAAATCATTCAGCATTATTGAGTAGATACCTTTCCTATTGGTCACCAATTAGAAAGGTAGAAATACCAAGATAAAAAGTATATAGTTCCTTTCTTCTAAAAGCTTTGCCATTTCCTGAAGGGAAAGTGAAGGAGTGAGATAGATAGTAAGTATTCTGCTTACTAAGTACTATACAGTCTTTGAATTACTTAAAAAATGTATTCGGACCCAATTCTCCAAGAGCTTTACAAGAACAATAATTTTTATCCACTCTTTGGATTGGATATCTGAGGTTTCCTAATGAAATAACTTGCTCAAATTCAGGGTTCTAGGGGTGACTTTCCAGCTGTAAGCCTATTCTGTTTTGGTATAGCTTAAGGACCTAGGCAGTTGAGCACATGGAAGGCCATTAGGCGAGTGGCTGAGAGCTTGACAGCTTTCCACAGGGCCCTCAGAGGTGAGATAGAGGGGGTCTACAGATTACAGTAGGGAAGGTGGAGGAGGGGGCAAGAATCCCAAGGGCCACATTGTAGACGCATTGGCTGTGATGCGCGGATTGTTGAAGATGGTGTTGCATGAAGAGTCTAGCAGGAGCCTTGTGATGAGGGAAGCAGAGGTGGAGAGTTAGGAGAGCCAGAGGCTCAAGCAGGGGCCATCATCACGGTCACAGCAAGGCTTCTCATGAGTCTCGGGGTGTAACCTAGGCAAGCCATATACCTTGGTCAGTCAAGATGGGACTGCCCACTTCCTTCTTCAGTCTCTTCCTATGCCCTTTCAGCTCCACTCTTACTGGCTTATTCCAGTGTTTTGAGTGTCCTGCCATCTCTTATGTTCTTTTTGACCAAATAGGATATTAGGTCAAGTGTCAGCAATTGTGTAAGTGGAACAGGCTCTCACTCTGTAATTAAAGCTATGCTAGAACTCACTATCTAACCCAGGTTGGCCTTGCAGGCCTGAGCCGCTATTCCTGGTCCACACTTCCTTTCTCCTAATTGTGCTTGGTCTTCCGTCTTGTTCACTTGTGCTTGTAATTACACATTCATTAGTGTTTTCTCGAGCAAGGCTTGTCTCCTCTAACAGCTGTAAGCTGTGTTGGTGCAGCACAGGGGATCTGTATCTGTTTTGTTTCCCTGGTTTGTGGCTCAAAGCCTAGGGCAGAGTATGCATGCTTTTAAAAGCATATTTATTTGATGGAGGACAACAGAATGGTCGCTCGGAACTAGGGTAGAAAGAACCTGGTTATTCTCAGGGATACGAGGCTGGGAAATTAGGACTGGTTCTCAAGCTTAGTGTTGAAATGATCAAGAGAAAGCTTTTAGCATTTACTAGAAATAGAGACTCCAGAAAGACTATGGATTTAAATCTAAATCAGATCACTCTAACAACCCAGAGGAGAACAATATCCCATGGTCAGTGTCTGCTGAGAGCAATTGTGCAGGAAGGGATAATAAAGTCTAGACACATGTTCTAAGTAAAACAGCTGCTTAGTTAAGAAAGCAGAGATGGCTCAGCCGTTAAGAGCTTGTACTGCTCTTGTAGAGGACCTGAGTTCAATTCCCAGCACTCACGCTAGCGGCTCACAACTTCCAGTAACTTCAACTCCCAGGGAAATCTGATATCTCTGATTTCTGAGGGCACCAGCACACATGTGTGCATAGACACACAAACACATGCACGCATGCACACACACACACACACACACACAAGAGGGGGGTAGCTTTGGGAATAGAGCGTTGAGGAGTCTGTGTCCAGAGGCAGTTAGGGAGAAGGAACCGACTTGCTACTGGGATTGGGAACAGAGGGTAAGATGGAGACAGGAGGGTCGTGCTATTGCAGGAACCCCAGAAGAAGTGGACTCCACTGTGTGAAACCCCAACACTGCAGAGGAGGAATGCAGAGCAAAAGGCAGGCACCGACCTTTCTAGAATTCCCTGGTGACCTTTGCAGTCAAGCCTCTACAGAGTCTGAACTGGTACTGGGGGTGCAGTGCCGGAAGGACAATGGCGGCGGCGTTGTGAGCAGGAATAGCAGATAGTCCAGGAAGATTTTCAAGACCTTCAGAGGACACTAGAAGTCTGATAGGGGGAGAAATAAAATGAGCTACTGGTTGAGGTCAAGAGAGTGGGCAGGGCCTGGCGAGGAGAGAGAGCTCAGGAGGGAGGAGAGAGGTGTGTGTTTGTCAGGGGCACAGGAAGATGCTCTCTTGTTGGAGGAGATGAAGGCTTTGGGGGTGGAGAAGGAAGGGGAGGTGTCTGTGTTAGCTGGGAGCTGACCGTTTCTGTAGGACTGCTGATGTCACTCAAATAGTAGCGGAGATGGAGTGTTGAAAGAAATCTTGAGAACGGGCATCTGGCTTTCCAGTACTCTCCCTCTGCACAAGCTGAAGCTGGGAAAAGGAATGAGCAATCACCTGTCTGCCAGAAAGGAGAGGCACAGCCTCTTTAAGTGGCCGCAGAAGGCCCCAAACCAGGGGATGGAGGAAGCAGCTTCGGGAATGGACGGGGAACATTCCAGGACTGTGCACACAGCTGGCTCTAGCCGCGACCTGCCTGGGTCGTGCCCCCTCTTAGGGCTGTGGGAAGAGGAGCTTTCCTGTGTACACAGGTGGGGCAGACCACAGTTCCAATTTCCAGTCCTGCCTCTGGCCCCGCCCTGCTGCTGGCAGCCTTCCCCTGAGGCTGAGAACTCACTCCATTGCAGGGCCATCCCTCACTTTTATGCTCACAGCAATTGTCACAAGGGCTTCCCCCAAAAGTGATCTCATTCATTCTCAGGGAAAATGCTGGCCTCCCTTTGAAGTCACACGTCGCCAATCAATAAAAGCCTGGGCTGAAATGGTTTGCAACCAAGTCACACTCAGGTCTCTGGTTTGCAGGCCAGGTTCTTGCATGCATGTCACACCAGCTGCTTCTGACTGTTCGGCCTTGGTGATGGGGAGGTGGCTAGGCCTGCTAGATGCACTTTGGCAATGGACAGTGAACTGTGGGATTAGATGAAAAAAAAAAAAAACAATTGCCTGACAGAACCAGAACGGCAAGAAGCCAGCGTTTGCCATCAGCTGGAGTTTGCCAACTGGAGCCACTTCCTGTGCCTTCTGTGAGTCGGGAAGCCAAATCTATTTTTTCTTGTGGTTTTCAAACATACATTTTTAGCTTTTTTCATTTTTTAAAAGTTAGTATGTATTAATTGTGTTTTCATCATCATCAATCACACTTCAGCTGGGAGAATAGAAGGTATCTATAAACAAGAGCAGGCATCGTGCATGTGTGTGTGTGAGGGGTTGGGATGGAGACAGGAAAGTGCGATTCTTGGGCAGCCCTCACGTCTTGAAGGAAGAGGGAACTAGCCCGCTTCCTCTCTCTTCCCTGTGGAGGCTGGCAGGCTCACCCCGAGGCAAAGAGCGTTGCCCAGAGGTGTGACTCTGGTCAGGTCACATCTTCTCTGGGTCTTGGTTCTTCTTTCCTGGAAAAGGTGTGATTGCTGCACTGGATGCTTCTGAACGTCTGACCTCCTGAGTCATCACCGAGACCATCCTTTTCTCGACTTTTCAAGATTATATTCTAATTGTATTCTTCTCTTCTTCCCTTTCCTCCCTCCAAGAGTACATCATTCTTTGGGAAAAACAAAACAACAGAAATTGCTGAAGTAGGAAGAGCAGTTTCTTCCTGGAAACCTCTTCTTCGAAGATGAAAAGGCCTGTGAAAGAATGACATTTTCTCGAGGGTACATTATGTTCTGAGGTATTTAACTAGTTAACTACTCAAGTAGACAGCTGATTAAACAAATAACCAGTGACCCAACTAACCTAGCCAGCTACCCTACTCAGTGACTAGCTAAAACCTGAATACAGCCAGGGAGTTAGTAAAGAGCCAAGGTGACTAGCCTCTGCATCTGACCATGGAAACTGGAGTCCTCCGGAACCAGAGCTTCTGGCAGACCCTGTTAGAAACCACAGTAACTTCTGCGGCTGTCTGAAATGCTTGGGAATACCACGCAAGGATGCTCTCTACTCTTGGATGGCTGGACAGCAGCCCCGAGATGCTTCATGCCAGGCGCTGTACCTGCCGAGTGCGTCTCTGTTTGCAGGACAGTTTCACGCTGCCCTGCCAAGTGTGCAGAGAGGGCCCAAATGCACTTTCAGTCATGTGACTCGTGACTCAGGCACTCTCTGGCTCCTGCTTGTCACAGAGCATGGGAACCTGGGTGGAAAGGTGAGAAGCAAGTCTGCAGTGGTTCTCTGGGAGGGTCCAGGGTTGGGCAGTGCTTTGTTGTTCGACAGGCTGCCCTGACCCTTTTTTTATGTGGGTGTGATAAAGTTGCCACGCAGACACAGAACTGCTGCCTTAGGGTGGCTCAGAGCTGCCAAAGTCAGGGGTCAAGGTGGGGAGATTCATGAACGAATAAGTTGGTACCTGACCTCCCTACTGGGGAAAATATTTTGGGGGGTTGTCTAACAAATCCACCCTGCCATGTTTAGCATGTTTGCGCTTTCTCCGCTAGATAGAGAGGAAAATTCATTTTACAGCAGGAGACATGTCTAAGTAACCTGGGGGAAAATACTAATTCTGTCCGCAGACAGCTGTCTGCTCTTTCAGACTGGAGTACAAAAATTCCTTTCTTTATCTTTTAATTTTTAAGATTTATTTTTATTATTTTAAAATTATATGTATGCGTGTCTGTGTAAAGGTATGTGCACATGAATTCATGTACCCTCTAAGGCCAGAAGAGGGCATTTGACCTCTTGAAGCTGGAGATGTAGACAGTTATGAGCTGCCACGTGTGTGCCAGGAATACAAATCAGGTCCTTTGGCAGAGCAGCAAGTGCTTTCCCAGCTGAGCCATCTCTCCAGACCTTAGAGCTCCTCCCCTTAGAGATCCTTGTCATCAAACAGCTCCTCTCCACAGAAGAGGTGGAGGACACAGATGCTTTAAGTTTTTCTCATAGAGACTGTGGCCTTGAGAAACCTTTGAGGGATTTGTCTCAGAGCACAAGATGAATTCTCTTCACTGTGTCTAGGGTGTTACTACGGAGCCACGAGTTTGGTTTAAAGTGAAAAACATGGATTTGTTGCCTGCCGGGTGTTACATTCAACCTGTTTTTGGTCCTCTGAGAGCCTCCATTTACTCTTCTGGAAATATCAAGAACAGGCTTAAACTTCTGCAGTCACTGTGAAGAGAAAGGAATGTCTACGGAAAGGTAAAGACAGCAGTTGTCACTGAAGGAGTGACCCACACACGTGTGCTCATTGACTTTCAACTTGTCAACTTCCCTCCCCTTCACCACTTTTTTTTATTATTAATTAATTTATTTTTAGACAGGGTTTCTCTGTGTAACCCATCCTCGAGCTTGCTCTGTAGACTAGGCCGGCCTTGAACACAGAGATCTGCCTGCCTCTGCTCTGCTGGGGATTAAAGTCGTGAACCACCACTGCCCCTCTCTTTTAGATTTTTGAGGACAAGATGTTGCTAGGTATTCCTGTCAGGCCTGACATTGTGTATGCAGCCCAAGTTGGTCTTGAACTGTTAACTGTACTCCCATCTCAGCCTTCTGGGTGCTAGAGTTACAGGTATGGGCCACCACGCCCATATTATACCTCCTCCTCCTGTAGACCAAGCTGACCTTCAACTCCTGATGCTCTCAGCTGCCATCTCCCGAGTGCTGAGAAAACAGGCCTGTGCTACTGTGCCTGACTTTTTAGCTTGCATCGGCCTTAGGATGTGGCTTAGCTCACTGTATGAGCTGGTAGCTTTTTGTTCAATGACCGTCTGGTCAGCTGAGGACAAGCAATCTAGAAAGGACTTAGGACCATTCTGTGGTCTGGATGAAGTCCCGAGAGGCCTAGGATTAAAGTCTTCACTTCAGGGACGTGAAAGGAGATGAGAAAGTCTGGGCACCTTGTCTCTCTGTGTGGTGATTCAGGGGAAGGCCGAGCCACAGAAGAAAAATATGGGGAAACGGAACACTGGAGGGTTTGGTGCCTTCTTGTGTAGGAAGAATGGGACCAATGGTGCCCTACTTGGAAACAAACACTCTGTAATCTTACCCACTCTCAGAGTTCACCTTTGAACTGTCACCTCCCTCGCTGCAGTGTTTCAAGTCACCATTTCCTGGCCTTATCTGTTGGGAGTGCGGTTTCTCCATCCGGTTGATCCTTCTGATTACAGAGGAGGATCCTTGCTGCTAAAAGAATTTCTTTCCCTTAGAAACACAGGACCTTACCTCCGACCTGATTTCTTCGTCTGCCCTCCAATCCTGGGTCCTGTGAGATGGCAACAGACCTGCTTAAGTGAGTGCCAGGGTAGGGTGACATGGCCAGGAATTAAGAATTAGGTATGGTAACAAAAGTTCACTAAGACCAGAGCAGGCAAAGAGACAATGTACCCTGAGTAGGTTCTCAGAGGAGAAATCTCACTTCTGAAGGGGCCTGAAATTTTTTTTGTAGAAGTTACTTGGTCTTTCTGTCTTGGGACTCCTGTGTGGGTCCATGTCTGGGGGGCCTAGCAGGCTTCTCACTGTCTTACATAATAAATTTTACAGTGTATATTGTGTATCTTGAGGCAGGCCATTTGTGGAAGGCACCGTGAGTCATTAGTGTTGGAGGGGAATGGAAGGCAGAGCAGCAGTGTGAGCTGATACAAAATTGCGCTTCAGAGTGAACTGTATTTGGACAGAGAGAGTCTAGTGACCATGGAGGGAGGTGGGCATGATCCTGCTCTGAAACGGGAGGATGATAGGAGTTAGAGCGTCATGTCACAGAGGCCACATCATGAAGAGAGGGCTTTCCCTTCAAAGCCTAGAGAGGAGCTGCATTAGGAGACAGGGTCAGGATGGGAAAGCAGCCTGTAGGACCAGAGAGGACTGCCTTAGGAAAGACAGCCGTCATGTATAGCGTGGTGGGAGTTCTGAGACAGAGACTCCAAATCTCCCAACACAGGAATTTCTGATTTCTGTGGCTTTTCAAAGGGCTGTGGGGGATTGTCCACACTGCATGCTTTAGTCCGGCAAAGCACATATGCCACGCCTGGTCCATTGGATACCTGGCAGCTGCAAAGGAGAGAGGCTGGCCTTTTCACAGCCATAGATAGGTGTGAGGAAGAAAAATGATGCCACAGGGTGGCCGGAGCAGGCCGTGCCTGATGTCTGAGACTTGGAGAAAGGCAACCAGAGAGCTGTGACCTAAAAATTCACACTGGAACTCTAGGTGCCCATATACAGCACCACGGGTCAAGTGCTAAATGGCTGTGGGCTGAGGCTAAAGGGTGGGAATTTTGCTTTTCTTTGAGGTTCTTTTCTCTACATTTTCCATTAGTTAAATGGTTAATCAGCTCAGTGGATATAGAATCCCCCGGTGATTGATAGAGAGGTAGCCGTCTGTATGCACCTGACTTACTTGGGACCATGAGCCCTGACTTCCATCCTTGTAACATCTGTCTAGGGAATATATTCTAAAGTCATTAAAGATTTCCACTAGGAAAGTGAAAACGATACTACTTTCTATGTATTAGAGTTGGGACGTAAGAGATGCTATGTAAGATTGGTAAACAAAGTGTAACCAGGCACGGCGAGGCACACGATGCCAGCCCCCTGCTTGAGAAGCAGAGGCAGGAGGGAAAGCCTGGGGATTTAGCAGCAGTGGAAAGAGAAAGAAAAGATGATCGAAGAAATGGTTGCCTGGCCTTTTACAGATTCTGCACTAAAACAGACAACCCCCCAATGCCACAACTATGTATTACTTTGAAAATCTTAAAATTTTCATTTCTCTTTTCTTCCTTCCTAGAAAAAAATTATTTTATTTTTGTTATGGGTGTGCAGGAATTGGGTTCTGGAGGAGGCCAGAAGAGGGTGTCAGAGCCCCTTGACCTGGGGTCACAGGTGGCTGTGAGCCACTTGACCTGGGTGCTGATCTCTTCTTCTCTCTCTCTCTCTCTCTCTCTCTCTCTCTCTCTCTCTCATTTTCCTTTCTTCCTTCTTTCTTTCTTTCTTTCTTTCTTTCTTTCTTTCTTTCTTTTTTTTTTTTTTGAGACTGAGTCTTATTATATAGCCCATGCCGGCCTGGAAATTGTTAGCCCAGGCTGGCCTCAAAGTTTTGGAGACCCTCTTGCTTCTGCTCCCCAAGAGCTGGAATCAGAGGTGCGGACCATGCCTGACTTGGATTTAAAAGGCTAAATAAGACTTTTTTCAGGAGATGAGCCAAATAGGCAGTTCTATGAATGGACAAAACGGAAGATCTGTTGCTTGGTCAAGAGCAGTGCGATTTTGTGGCTAGATCATAGGGTGGCTGGTCTTGGGACAGCTCAGGAAAGGCAGGGTTGAGAGATGCTGTGGAGAGCATTGAATGCCTCCGTCAGTCTGGTATTTCCTTTGCTGGCAAGGGAGCTCCAGAGCGTTTGGGACAGCTTGATTCCATCTGTGTCTCAGGAGGATGGGCCTTGTGGCAATGAGGAGTAGCTGAAGGAGTGTGGGGATGGTGAAAAGCTGGAGGGTCTCATCAGGGGCCCCTCCCTCAGTCTTCACAGGCTCCCTGTGTAGAAGCTGATGTTCCCAAGATGGCAATGAGAATAAAAACTCCCACTTTAGCAGCCTCCCTAACTGAAGTTGGCCACACAACCCCTCCTCGTGGCTGGATGGTCCCTGTCCCGGGAGATCCTGAAGAAGCAGCAATTAGCAGACTGCAGTGGGTAGGCCAGCCAACTTGGGCAGCCTGCCTCTCCTCATTCAGGAGCTTCAGGAGCCCACTGAGACTGTGATTCATTTCACATTGCTAGATCTTTCTGTACATAAAATTTGGGGCCACTTTTCAAGACATGTCTTAGTTTTGATACAATTCTTAGCAGCTTCTCTCCACACCCTTTAATGGTTCCCTCCGTGTTTAAGAGGACTCATCCAATTGTTCCCTGTTTGCTCTGCCAACCATCTAAGAAGTCAGGGGTTCTCTTTCTCCTTTGCTATTAATACTTAAGAAATAATAAATTGGAAAACAATGAATACTTTTATGCCTCTAGCCTTTTGCTTTCTAGGCTCACACCCATTGGCACCCTGCCTTACAGATTTATTAGCCTCCCCTATGCTCCTGTGAGGAGGAACAGGCAGAACTCCAGTCTCTCCAGCTCCATTGTTTCCTCCTGAGCTCTCTCCCTCCTCCCCTTCCTGCCGGCTACTCCCTGGTTGCTAGGCAACGTAGCCCAGGGACGGAGAGCTTCCCATTTTCCTCCACATTGCCTGGCTAGGCATCAGGCCACGCGCTGCGGGTCAATGACAGCCATCCCTCACCTTGGCGTAAGCCTGACCCAAGAAGGGAAACACTATCGGCCTCCAGTGGGTGAAGCAGGGCCCTTCTTTTTCCCTTCACACACCCAGGAGACCACGTGATTCCCGCCTCGAGGCAGGAGAGCATAAAGGTGGAGCAGTGCTCGGCCCAGCGCACTTGAGGAATCTGAATGTAACCTCAGCCCCCTCCCGCCACTGTCCTTCCACTGGCCTGGTGGAGAATTCCCCTTGACAAGGCTCATGCGTTAGTGGAGGTTGGAATTCTTTTTCCCCCTTTGGTGGAGTCCATTTCTCTCAGGCTGAATTACTCAAAAGTGACCCAGGAGTCTTAAGACTGCTCCCCCCTCTGAGGAGTGGGCCTTGTTAGAAGTGCTGGCACCAGTCCCTTCTCAGACCTCCAGAAGAGAATCTGCTTTCTGTCACAAAGCCTGGGGGTTTATTTGAGAGCATGTCACATTTGAGACTGACTGATCAAATAGCCTGTTATTGACGTGGTGAGATTGAGCACATGGCTGTCAGCAGTCTGCTGTGTTCCAGAAACTTCTGCCTTTCCCTGTTCGGTGGTGGTGGTGGTGGTGGTGGGTGTGCAAATGCAGAGACAACATCAGCCCACCCTACCTGCCCCTTCTCTATCTGCCCTTCCATTAGGCTGGAGTGAGACAATTATGTTTAGGTAGTTTTCTCACTTCATCCGATTTGCCCCAGGATCAGGAAGCATGGATTATAAAGATCAGTTTTATTGATGAGGAAATGACCTATTTGCTTGAGGTCACCAGCCTACCAATCGGTTTCACCCATGCCATCGCTGAACCTCTGAGTTTTCAACTTCCCTGGGTATGCGACCCAGAGCAGAACTTTCAGTTCTTTAAACCATGAAGCTCGAAAAAGTAATCATAAAAAAGAAGAAGAAAAAAGTCAGAAACATAATGCTGGGTTTGGTTTGAATCATAAATTCCACCACGGAGGGCTGAAATAAGGACGTTTTCCTGAACCTCTGCGAAGATTCCAGTAGTTGAGAGGCCCTTTTGAACAAGAGGTTACATGGCTTGAGTTTCAAAGAAAAGAATGTTGAAAGCAGTCTTCCAGATGAGAATGGTCTCCAGATGTGAGCATGGCTCTTCCAGATGTGTGGACAAATGGGGTGGGAGAAATGGGGGAGTCAGATGCCTCACATGTCTGCAAAATGAAATGGAAATATCTCTCTCAGCCACGGGGGAAAGTGGGACAAGAGGAAGAGAAATGGCACCTGCCCAAGGTTAGTCGGAGCTAAACTCTTCACGGAGGGGCCGTGATAAAGGCTGAAGCAAAGCAGCAACAGTTGAGGGCAGGCTGATAATTTAAGTGCGCAGTGTGCATGGAGGCCACACCTCACAGAACTGCTGCAGGGTGCCTGAGGACCTCATTGTTCTGAGCTCCGAGCAGACCTGCTTCGGGCCTCTGGGAGGAGCCTCGCATCGCTGCTGAGCCAGCCAGCCAGGCTAAGAGAGACGGAGTCAGGGGAGACGGGAACGGAGCCCAGAATGCAGAAGGAGAAGGAGCCAAGAATCGCACAGCCTCTTTTTCTTCACTTTCTGAATCAGCAACCATTCTCTCGGGGATCCCTGAATTTGTACCTTTACCATGACTAGAAGGTCCCATGATTCTCAGCTGAGTAAATCGCAAACCACACAAAATGAAGGCTGTGCTGCCAAGTCAGCTTGGGCCGTCACACATCTGCAAAACTGAGCCGTTGTCAGGCTCTCGGCTATATGCAATTAGCTGACTTTATTTCCCCTTGCCAGGTTCTTCTGCCAGGCAATGGGTCTAGGCTTTCATCCACCCACGTGACCATCTTTTCAATTTCTTCAGTTTTAGAGACCACCTCACAGACCCTATTTCCCCACACTCTGAACAATCCCTGTTTCATTTATTTACATGTGTGTCGCACGCAAGTATGCATACAAATGTTTGTGCATGCATGTGCTTGTGCAAGTTAGACTACAACATTTGTTCTTTCCCTCCACAGGATCTGGGGTTTGGCCCCAGGTCATCGGATTTGCAACACAAGTACTTTCATGTGAAGAGTTGTCCTACCAGCCCCTAACCCGTAGGTAGCCCTGGCTGACCTGGGCCTCACCATGTAGACCAGGTTGGTCTCAGACTCACAGAGACCCGCCCATCCCATCTCTGCCTCCATAGTATGAGGATTAAGGTATGCACCACCATGCCTGGCCACCTCTCTATTTTCAATCAACACAATTAACACACTGCACTGGTATGACTAGTGGCAGGTGTTAACACTTTTATTTCTCTCTAAGGATCCCCAGGGCTTAAAGGATACATCCAAACCAAACAAATACATTTAAGTTGTGGGTCATTTACAGCATTAAAAGTGTATATGTGTAATAATGCCTACATATTTATCACACATGCCAAATGGTACAACTCCTGATTAATATACATTGAAGAGTTGATTTGTTCACAATCCCAGAGAACCTAGACAACAAAGAGGACCTTAAGAGAAACATACATGGGTCTAATCTACATGGAAAATAGAAAAAGACAAAATCTCCTGAGTAAATTGGGAGCATGGGGACCATGGGAGAGGGTTGAAGGGGAGGGGAGAGGAAGGGAGGGGAGCAGAGAAAAATGTATAGCTCAATAAAATCAATAAAAAAAGAGTTGATTTGTGTGGCTGGAGAGTTGGCTCAGTGGTTAAGAGCACTTTTTGCTCTTTCAAAGGACGCAGGTTCAGTTCCCAGCACCCACATAATCAGAAACTCCAGTTCCAGGGGAATCTGATGTCTTCTTTTGGCTTCCATGACCACCAGACATCCATGTGATATACAGACATCCATGCAGACAAGCAGCCATACACATAGAGTAAGAATAAATAAATCTCTGAGAGAGAGAGAGAGAGAGAGAGAGAGAGAGAGAGAGAGAGAGAGAGAGAGAAAGCGGCATGTGGCTGGAATAGTTAGCTAACTGTTTTCTCTTTCGCCATTGGGAAATTAATTCTCCCTGAGATGTCTAGCCCAGCACCTTTCTCAAGGGCCCCAGCTGTCAGAAGGCAGACTTTCCAGTTAGATGGCATTGAGATTTCTGGAAGGGGTGAGCTCAGAACCAGTATCTGCCTAGTCTCAGGGAGACAGATGTCATTGCTCTGATATTCAGGTATGAGGAAGTATAGTATTGTCTCCGTCAGCTTCATCGTCACCATCTGAACGACTTCATGCCCTTTTGTTCTTACTGTGACTGAATCCTGAAGGCACTGATTGCTTCAGGTTGATTCTACACACAATGTGATATTCTAACCAGTGCCCAAGTCTCAGTTTTATAGGATTGGTTCCATCCTGGATTACTAGAAGAATACATTAAAAAGTTTTATTATTCTTAAACTGGCTTTGAATTGATACAAGGCACAGGAAGTTAAGTTGAATTTAGCTCTACAGATAATCTTTTAACAATGCATATATTCATCTTGCTTTTAACCATGAGCTTGGTGTATTCACACCTCTGAAGCAAACAGGTTCCACATTTGTTGTGTATCATGGCAAAGGTGTCTGTTGTTCTTGTAGGTCAGTTATAGTCATTGATATTCGGAAGATTCCACAAGACCTGATGTTGCCAATAGCCCGCCTCGCCTCCACACACTGAAGATCCTAAAGACAGAGTTTCAATGTGAGCGTCAGTTCATGAAGGTCTCATGTCTTCTGTTTCTCCCTGCCCCACGGCCCCCCCCCCGTGCCTTCCATGCCCCCACACACCCCCTGTATCCCCCGCCCCTCCCCCCAGCCCAGAAGTAGGAGAGAGGATGTTTTAGTTGACCTGTTTCCCTGGGGTGAGGTGAGCAGGACTGTCCAACAAGATACAGTGCCTGCCTGAGAGGGGACTGCAGCCATGTGCTCTATAGCGTGTAACCCACCAAAACGCCAAAGCTCAGCAAACACAGCCCTTGCCTCTGGAATTCATGGGTGTGATTTCATTCCAAGTGTTCCTTCCTGTTCTCTGCTTTCCTTTTCAACTGTCTGCTGTGCTCAGCCTTGGTATTTCCAAGCCCTTGGGGGAATGGAGCAAAAGTGATACCTCAGGAAGAAACTGTTCAACCTACCCGTTGATCCCTTGCATGTTAAAATACTTTGCCTCAAATGTTAACACATGACAGGAAGTCTACCACTGCTTGGGTATGTGTGTGCCAGGTAACATGCACACATCCCATTTATGGTTCCCAACTGCCTATCCAGTTAGGTAGCATCATCCTCATTTTTAGATGAGAAGATGACTCAGTCTGAGTCCCTTGCCCAAGGCCCTGGAGCAATCGATCAAATTAAACCCAGTCAATCTGATTCCGAGGAGTCCCAGCTCTGATTCAGCTATGACATCAAGAACTTGTAAAATGCCCATGCCAATCTATTTTAATTCATTTTATTAAGAAAAACAATAACACATATCTGACTTAGAGGCGGTGCAATGACAGAGACAGAACCAGAAACATGGAAGTCACCCATTCATTCAAGCAAAAGGAAGCACTGGGTTGTGAAGAACATTCCCCTGAGAGTGACTACTGCTGTTGCTCTGTGAACTCGACATTACCCTTTTAATTTGGTGGATTGATTTAACCCTGTACCTGCAACCTGAAAGAAGAGATTTCCTTCCTGGTTCATGACCCTGCTGCTGGAGAGGCAGAAGCTTTACCTGGTAGCCTCCGAGTAAGAAAAGGAAGAGTGGGGTGAATCAGGGTGTGACACAGTGGCAATGAGGATCTGGTCATCTGGGGAGTCAGGGTGAGACAGCGGTGATAGGGACCTGATCAGCTTAGGGAGTCAGGGTGAGACCCAGCGGTGATGGAAACATGATCATCCTTTGATCAGATGACTGAAAGTCTGGATTTCACTGTGACAGTTCTTTTGGTAGAAAGAATACAGACCATGTCCCCTCCAGTCTTTCGTGTGTGCATCCTCTATCCCTGATACCTTGCAGAGCTACCAATCTGAGTCACCAGAAGACCGACTTGGATTTTGCTCATGGTTAGAAATGTGCTTAGTTGTGTATTTGCATCCTCATTCTGCTTCTTCCCAGAAAACAAGACAACCAATATCTTGGCCTTGCCCCTGACATTCTGTTTACAGGCATTCTGTAGACAGATAGGTACTCTGTAGACAGACAGGCACTCTAGACAGATGGGAACTCTGTAGACAGAGAGGCTCCTATTTCCAGAATCCTCACCACCTCAAGTCACCAGTCCAACCCTGAAGCCTATCTCAAAACAAGGAATTCAGGAGGAAGCACAGGAACTTTTCCCAGAGCTTCAAAACATTATAGGATCCAGTGAGACAACAGGGAAGTCCTTACATTCTGAGCCCTCAAAACAAGTTTTTAGAGAAGCGCCTCCTGGTCCTTCACTGATGACACGCAAAAGAGATGAAGACATACCTGCTTCCTAGCTCTTCTTTGCTCTCCCACCCCTTATTCAGGACAGAGGTGGTATCAAGAGGGAGGCAAGCTGGTCCTATCTCCCAGCTGTATGCAATGCTTGCTCAGGAAACATGAGCAAGCATCTTGTTATCTTTATCATGATGCATTAATTGTCTTTACCAGCTGGCTCTATAGAGACTGTCATGTTTATGAAGATAAGATGCTACCTGTGTAGAGTCTCTCATCAGGAGAGTTTATGGCCAAGTCATCCTCCCCCTGGTTTGCAGAGCTGGAAATAAAAACCAGGACAGGTCACTGATTGAAGAAGTCATTGGCAGAACAAACTGAATGTTCCACTTCTTTCAGCTTTGGCCTGTGACCAAGCAATGGGCCTGGTCTTTGTCCCGACCCTCAGGACATGGCTGGAAGAGTGATGGGCACAGAGAGCCAGGTTGAAAACAGACGTAGGATGTACAATTGGATTAGTAGCCACTCACTGATGTGGGAAGTCTTTCTGTATATGTGTTGCTTTTATTGGTTAATGAATAAAGAATCTGTCTTGGGCCTGGCAGTGCAGAATAGAAGTAGGGAGGGAAAACTAAACTGAATGCCGGGAGAAAGAAGGTGGAGTCAGGGAGACACCATATAGCCCTGCCAGAGACAGACGCTGGGGACGGAACATTATCTGATAAGCCACAGCCACGTGGTGATACACAGATGAATAGAGATGGGCTTGTTTAGGATGCAAGACATAGCCAATAAGAATCTAGAGCTAATGGGTCAAGCAGTGATTTAATTAATACAATTTCTGTATAGTTATTTCAGGTCCAGGAGTCCGGAAATGAACAGGCAGCCTCCAACAAGTCACCTTCCCTCATAGCAACTATAGTTGGTGCCTTAGACACACAAGTTCCTGCAGTAAGTTTGTAAGATGAGTGGAAACAGAACCCTGAGGTTTGACTTATGACCTCTGCATTCTGATTTCAAAAATCTTGACCTTGCTAACCTCAGTCCCCACAGACCTTGGTGGGCAGTGAGCTGTTCAGCAATAGGGCCATCCAAAAGCTAAAAGAGTCCCAAGAAAGCCACCACATTCCACAAAGTTGGAACTCTCTGTAAGCTGAGGACAAATGGGAACCTGTAATAACACCCTGTTCCCTGGATCACCAAGATCGGGGAAGAGTCCTGCTTGCTGGAACCACTGGCCCTTTTCCAGCATGGCCCACTCTGGTCTTGGTTAGCTGGCCCTTGCCCAGATTCACATCCGTTTTGAACACTGTGATTATCCAGAATGCTTCAGCCAGCGCCATGTCTCTACACCACAGTGTGCCACAATAAATTAAAAACAAATTGAGACTTTCCCATGGACCGAGAATGCATTTCATTTAGCTTCACTTGAAATACATCTTCAGAGCTGGGCTCTACAAATCTGTCTGCCACTATAAATATGTATGAAGTCGCAGTGGCCTCCTACACCCTTGGAGAGGCCAACTCTGGGATGGAGAACAGACAGAGAATTTTAAGTATATCCTGTTCCACCATGGCTGACTTCTCTCCCATTTCCTTCTCCCTTCTCCTTTGCTTCCCCTTGCTCACTGGTCTCCTCCCAACCCAGTAGAAAAATAATTGCTTGGAGGGCTGGGTCTGGCAGAGTTGATTTCCTTTTTTCCTTTCTTAATAGTGTTGCAAAACTGTAAAGGAATACCAGCCTCCCCCAGCTCACTAACACAGCTCTGCTTTGGCAAACAGGAAATCATCCCAGGGCTGTGGGCTCCTGAGCCAGGAAATGGGTCTCTGCTGCCCTGGCTACCTTCCCCACAGGTTCTTCCTGACCATTCAATACTGTTAAAAATAGTAACCACCAAGACCAGAAGAAAAGATGAGATGATTTCATTGTCTAACCACAGATTAGGGTGGTTGCAGAGGGAGCTAGTCTTCTGACTGGGCACGGTGAGAATTCTTGTAGGGTGAAGGCTGGTTCCTTCAGCAACATTTCAACCCCAAGTATCTCTCGGAAGACAGCTTATGCCAGGAAGGAGGTGAATCAAGCAGGGTTGCCTAGCCATACATGTACACATATGGACAGGCGTGCATATACCCTCTAGGTGAGAAGAAATCCTAGGCCCCCATATTGGTGTAGGCTGTGTGCAGTGAAGGTGGCACATGGGACCCATTTGGCTTGTAAGGCTGGGAGAAGAGAAAAATGGTTTCAGAAGGCATGTGAAGGCCACAGACGGGGAATAAAAGAGAAATCAATTTTTATCATGAAGTGTTCTTCTCTATTGCCTGCTAAGAGTATTAAACCCCCCCCCCACAGTAGAGGTCAGTTCACAATGATGAAAGGATTAGCAGCCTCGATTTATGGCTCTGGTCCTAGATTTTGCCAAATTTATGACTCTATCAGGTAAGTGGATTTTAAGATAACTTGTACATATTAGGAATCTTCCAAAAACGTTGTCGAGTTCAGAAGACAAAAAAGGAGTGTTGGGGTGATGTGGGAGTGATTTCTTATTAATAAAGAAACTGCCTAGGCCCATTTGATAGGCCAACCCTTAGGCAGGTGGAGAAAACAGAACAGGATTCTGGGAGAAAGAAGCTGAGTCAGGGAGTCGCCATGATTCTCCCACTCCAGCCAGACGCAGGTTAAGATCTTTCCTGGTAAGCGCACCTCGTGGTGCTGCATAGATTATTAGAAATGGGTTAAGAGGCTAAAACTAATGGGCCAGGCAGTGTTTAAAAGAATACAGTTTCCGTGTAATTATTTCGGGCATAAGCTAGCCAGGCTGGGTGCCGGGGACGCAGCCCAGCAGCCGCCCCTTTTACAACATTGGGGAGGAAGCTTAGTGGGTAAAGGGCTTGCTCCACATGCAGGAGGACCTGAGTTTGAATGCCCAGAATCTACTTACAGTCAGGCATGGCGGCATACTTACGTGAAATCCCTGGGCTCCTATGGGAGATGACAGATAGAGAATGCAGAAGCACCGTGAGCTTGCGGGCTAGCAGCCTGCCTTATGCAACGGCTGCAGTCAAGACCCTCTAAGACAGGGTGGAGGGTGAGGCAGGAACCTGAGGTTATCCTTGACCTCCACTTATACACTAAGGCAGCCGAGGGTCAGCACTCACACAAGAGTGTTCACACACACTCACACACACACACTCACACACACACACACACACACACACAATCTGCAAGATCTCTGCACCATCTCTGAACACAGTATCAGTCAGCTTTGTGTTACTGGAACAAAATTGCTGAGACAATTCCCAAAGGTTTCTTTTGGTCCGCATTTCTGGAGGTTTCCATTCGTGATGATCGGTTAATCCTGTTGCTTTGGGTCTGTGATGAGGCTAGATGTCATAGCAGAGGTACATGGCAGAGAGAAAACTGCTCATCTCAAGCTTGGAAACAAAAAGGAATGGAAGAGGAAGGAGCTGGTTCCTGCTATTCCCCTCTAAAGCACAGAACCGATCGCTCCAACTCCTCTCTGTAGCACTGATGGCATTAACACGTGGCCTTGGGCAGGTATTCCAGATTTGGGCTAGGCAAAGGCTTTATGGCTTAGTTAAGGAGAGAGAACTCAGCAGAAGCAGACTAGCCACAAACATACCGAGCATCCAATTACAAATCACTGAGCACCCATCACACATGCGTTGCTTTGGACCGTCGAGGGCACAGCCTAAGCAGAGAACTAAAAATAAATGCCTACCCTCCTGTAATGTAGGAGACTGCTGAGAAGGAGCATGAAGACAGAGGGAGAGTGTACAGTCTGCTGGGGTAGAGAAAGTGCTAAGGAAGAAAGGAAGCGAAAGAGAGAGCTCTTCTGGCAAGAAGCAAGGTTAGGTAGGTGAGGGGTACATGGAATGCTGTGCAGTGCTAGAGCATTTCCAGTCATGCACAGGGCCTTGGGTTCAACACACACACACACACACACACACACACACAACACAAAACATACTACAATGGGTGGCCAGGATCGTAAAGTTCTTACTGAGAGGTTAATATGAATGAAGATGTGAAAAATACAAATACAGTTGTCCCCCAGTGCCCCAGGAGGGCTGGCTTTCAGGGCATCCCAAATACCAAAGTCTGGGAATTATCAAGTTCCTTACACAAAGCAATACAGTATTATGTATAACCAATGCAAACCTTTTATATGTTGTATTTATTCACTTATTTATTGCTTGATTTCCTGCTTGTTTGTTTTATTTTGTTTTGTTTTTTTTGAGGCAAGCTCTCACCATGTAAATCTGGTTGTCCTGGAACTTTTCATTTATACCAGACTGGCCTCAAACTCACAGGAACCATCTTGTCCTGCCTCCGCTTCTGAATGGAGTGCTGGGATTAAGACATGCGCCACAGTTCCATCACCACCACCATCATCACCATCATCATCATCACCACCATCACCACCACCATCATCACCATCATCATCATCACTATCGTCACCACCATCATCACAACCATCATCATCACCATCATCACCACCTTCATCATCACCACCATCATCATCACCATCATCATCATTATTACTATACCACCTTTCTACTCAATCCAGGCTAGTCTTAGGATAATCTTGAATTTCTCCTATTCAAGCTTGCTGCCCCTCAAGTTCTGGGATTACAGATATCTATCAACATGTTTTGTTTTTGCATATACTTTTTAAAATTATATTTTAAAAAATTTAATTTTTTATTTGTGTGTGTGTGTGTGTGTGTGTGTGTGTGTGTGTGTGTGTGTAGGCCATAGGTATGGCTGCCTACAGAGACCAAAAGAGTACATCAGATCCTATGATCCTATGAATCTGGAGTTCCAGGCAGTTGTGAACCACTCATATGTGCTGAGAACCAAACTTGGGTCCTCTGGAAGTGTAGTGAGCACTCTTAACCCTTGAGCCATCTGCCCAGTCTTATATACTTTAAGTAATCTCTTAGATAATTTATATAAAATAGAATATAAATCTTATGCGACCCACACTGTTTAGGAATAATGAAAAGAAAAACAGAAGCAAAACCAGGCCTCTATATGTTAGGTACACTCTCCCCTCAATACTTTCCATCTGCAATTGGTTTAATCTGTAGGCCCAGAACCTGTGGATACAGAGGGCTGACTATACTAAAATTATATAGTTTTTGTAGGCCCATATTTCTATATGGTGTGGCAGCCAGGCTCTAAAGTCATAGGCCCGACCTGAGGTGGTCATGTAGCCTTCCAGGGAGGCTGTCTCTGCCCTAACAAAGGGTCAGGATGCTCCTTTCTTTGTAATTTGGAGGATGCCTGATAGAAAAGCTAATTCAGCCTATGTGACAGGTAGCATACAGAGCCCAAAGGTAGTTGTGGACTTGACTAAAAGCCATTCACCTGGTTACCCAGGAGACAGAATGCTGGTGTATTTCCCACTCAGCTTATGTTTTGGTACATAAGGCTGTTTGGAGAATAAACGAGAGGAATTCTTCATGATGTAAACTCAGGACTTCATGAGGGATCACTGAGAATCTCCCTCCTGATAAAACCATGTGAGTTTTGTCTTTATTTTTGCGGCTCCATGCCGGTCCAGAGAGGGAAAAGCAGTCTATGTTGGGGCATCGGACCCAGACAATAGTTCAGCTAGGACAAGTATTCCCTTTAAATAATTTTTTTTACTAAATTTATCTATTTTGTGGGTGGGACATGCAGGAACACATATGTGGAAGACATAGGTAACTTGGGAGACTCATTTCTTCCCTTGCACTATGTCGGTCCACCGGATTGAGCTCCAGTAACCTGACCTCAGAGCAAGCCCTTTGCCCTGTAAGCTGTCCCTCAGACACAAGTTTCTGTAGTCTTGGAGGGACCGGGGGACTGCTGCAAGAGAATAGCAGAGGGAGAAGCTTTGCCTGAAGTGTAGGCTTGGCTTCCCGACTGAGTTTGTAAAGAGCACCTCAGGAGTCATGGTCTGAAGGATGGGGGATAAATATTCTTAATAAGAGGCAGATCCGTGGTTAGGAAGAGAAAATTCATATAAGAATGAGCTGTAATCTAAATTCCAGAAAACCAGAAAACCTTTGTCTAGTTAAAGGAAGGGCCAAGGGAAGCAGCATTGCTGCCATTCCCATGAAGTGTCAACCGTGAACTTCGGCCTAGGGCGTGGGTGTGGTCATGTCTTATACTCCTTAGAATGTCTAACTGTACCATTTAGAAAGACACAGAAGCATCCAGAATTTCTTGTGATGTGTGGCAGTCCTCGTCACTGTACCTGCAGCACACAGGTGTGATGGCCCTTGATCTCGCAATACTCTAGGGAAAGGCTTCTGGGCAGAAGACAGTGTGGGGCCCACAGCCAGAGAGGTTTGGGTTCAAATCCTACTTGGTCATGTCCTGCTTTATAACCTGGTACCTACTAGTGTCTCTAATCCTCAGTTTTTTCCTCTCTAAATTTAGAACATTAGCTGATTTTTCAAAGCCTAGAGTCCAGGGTGGTTGTGGGTGCGCATTACCCACTAAGCCAGGCACACCCATTATTGCCATCACCATATAACTATGTGAAATAAAACGGTGGCTACCTCGCAACAAGCTGTTGCGAAAGCCTGGCCTAGGTTGCAGGGAAGCTACCATCCCTGTCATAGAACTCTCAGCCTGGGGCAACTGACTCAGTGGGAGACACCGAAAGCTTAGCTGGAATTTGCGGTGGCAAAGGAATAACACTTTAAGGAACTTGGGGTGACTTCTGGGGCAAGAGGTATCTAGGAGAAGCAGGAAGAAGGTAGGCAGGATTGACCAAAGAGCAGGTCTGAGCAGATGTCAGTCAAGGGTCCTGAGGGGAAATCTCCCTTTAGGAATGTACCCTGGAGCTGCTGTCATTTAGGATGAGCCTGGGGGAAGACACTGAGACTTCCGCCCTCTTCCCGCATGCACTCTTTCTCCCCAGCTCTTGTCTACCTTGATAGTCGGTACTCAGGTATGTTTGACCCCACTGTTAAACCAAGAGGAGTTTCAGTCATTTAAGACTGGCCTGAGTAAGATCTACAGTGAGTCAGGAAGGCCAGCATGTGGTAAACAAAGCCTGGAGTCCAGAGCAAGGAGTGGTCGGAGGCAGGTAAGGGTTCACGGAGTGGGCAGAGAGAGCGAAGGAGAACATTGTGTGTGATGGGAGACCGGGTCCTCCTGCCGATGACATATTTAGTTCCGGGACACAGGTGTCCCTTTCCAGGCGGGCTGCTGATGACTGCACTTTGGTCTTCCTTTCAGCATGGGGAGGCCATGTCTCCTCTGCTTGGCTCCCGTGTATAATCTAGATCCTACATCAAGATGTTGACCCAGGCTTCACTTCCCAATCAGTATAACAAACAGGCTTGCTGGTTCATTGATCATGGAGGCATTTGATTAAATTCTTAGCTTTTAATCTATTTATAATGTTTATTAAACACTTACTACACTCCAGGTCATGTGTCTGACATGCATCGTCTCATCTTTCCCCCTCACAAGCAACTTATGACACATGGTCTCATATTTGTTTTTTTTTTTATTAATTTTTTATTGAGAAAAAAAAAACGTTTCCCCCTCCTCCCCGCCTCCCATTTCCCTCTCCCTCCTTCCACCCTTCTCCCCCTCCCCCCACTCCTCTCCCCCTCCCTCTCCAGTCCAAGGAGCAGTCAGGGTTCCCTGCCCTGTGGAAAGTCCAAGGTGCTCCCCCCTCGGTTCATGTCTAGGAAGGTGAACATCCAAACTGGCTAGGCTCCCACAAAGCCAGAACTTGAAGTAGGATCAAAACCCAGGGCCATTGTCCTTGGCTTCTCATCAGCCCTCATTGTTCGCCATGAACAGAGAGTCCGGTTTTATCCCATGCTTCTTCCGTCTCATTCCATCTGGCCTTGGTGAGCTCCCAATAGATCAGCCACACTGTCTCAGTGGTTGGGTGCACCCCTCGTGGTCCTGACTTCCTTGCTCATGTTCTCCTTCCTTCCGCTCCTCAATGGGAACTTGGGAGCTCAGTCCGGTGCTCCAGTGTGGGTCTCTGTGACTATCTCCATCCATCCCCAGATGAAGGTTCTATGGTGATATGCAAGATATTCGTCAGCATTGCTATAGGATAGGGTCATTTCAGGTTCCCTATCCTCAGCTGCCCAAGTTTTGCAAAGAAGGAAAAAGCCTTGGTGAGATTATGTAGCTTGCACAGGTTATGTAGCAAGCAGTAGGGCCACAATACAAGCTCAGGCATTGCTTCACACCAATGTCTGTGTCTTAAACTGTAGCATCAATATCCATGGTTACTTAAACATTGACTTCTTTATGTCTATTACAGTGGGGATCCCGAACTATGGGGCTGGGCCAGTGGGGAGGAGCGGAATAAGGAGAGCAATCTATTGACAGGGCATTAATGCTACATCAAGACTTTTTTTTTGCCATCCCCTATTATTTCTATAAACATACTTCGAACTGTAAGAAGCACCAGCCACGCTTGGCATTGTTGGTGACTGATGACGATTTGGAGACAAACCATCGCTGTATTCCAGGAGCTTGCCATCTATGGAAAAGCTCCCCTTTAGCTCTACCTCCTGTAGATGAGCAAGGGTACACTAGCCTTTCTCTGGGATAAACATAAAGGCAAGTGCACTCAGAGGCTTTGGGAGCAGCCATCAGGAGGCAGCAACCCCGCTAAACAGAGAGCATTTTCCTGTGGAAGCTGATTTCTAGGCTGAGAATCGCATGCCAAGCCACAGCTAATGGTATAGCCTCAGAGCAAGGCTGATGGTTTGGAGTCTCAGGCTGGGCACAGAGAGTGTTCTGTATGCCTGGGTGATAAGGCATGAGGAGATGTTGGATTGGTGGAAGTTGGGGCTAGCAAGGTCATTAAGGCCAGGTTATGAGAAAGTCTTCCATAAATGCTAGATAGCGGCCCATAGTCTGAAAACAATGGAATACCACCAAGTTGCTTTCCATAGAGGCTGGTGTAGTGGCTTTAGAAACCAACTAAGAACAGAGGACAAAGATCAGACAGAATAAGGCTGGGCACATGTCTGCCCTCCTACCCCTTGGGAAGAGGAGGCCGGAGGACTGAGTTTGAGTCCAGTGTGGGCTACATAGCAAATTATAGGCCAGCCTGTGCTACCTATTGAGGTGAGATCCTAGACTAAAAACAAAACCAAAAGAAGAATCAGAATGGGGCCTGCTATGGAGAAGCAGAAGAACAAGTGACTGTAGAGATTCTAGAGGAGCAAGAATCAGGGCTGCGGGCTATTGACATGGGTAGCAGGATTTCAACACCTAGTTCCTCTCCATTCCAGACCCAGCAATGTGTGTGTAATCACCTCGTATTTGAGTTCAGGTTGAGATTTTCATGTTGTGGCTGATGCCTGTCAGTTATAATTAATAGAGTGACAAACAATTACAGAGAGCCTCTGTGGCGGGTACAGTACCAGCTTCCAGCTTCCTACCCGTGGTGTGGCGTTCCCATTGTCTGGAGTTGATACTGCTGGTTCTGTCTTTGTAAACAAAGAGTTTGAGACTCAGCAATGTCAAGAACGGATCCAGAGTCTGTCACAGTGGCAAGTCTGGGGTTCAAATCTAGCCCAGCATTTGTAATTGTTTAAGAAAGTCCCAAATTTTCCTTTATTTCACCCACACCCATGCTTTATAACTGTGATGATAATCCGAGTCATTTAGGAAATGCAGTTTTATACCCTCCAATTCTCGTGACAAATGGGTCAAAGGTTGTGACAGGCACTGGAACAAAGGCTTTGGAGTTGACACAATAGTTTCTTCTGACTGGGGAGAGGGTTCTGTAGGTAAAGAGCTTTCTGTGGAAGAATTGACTTTGGATCCCTAGCTCCCATGTAAAAAGCCAGTCACGCTGGTAGACGCTAGTAGTCCAGCACTGGGGAGGCAAATACAGCAGGACCCCTGGAGCTCTCTGGCCAGCCATCCTACAGAATCTATGAGCTCCACACTCATTCAGAGGATCTGTCTCAGAAAATATGGTGGAAAATGATAGATTAAGATACCCAATATTGACTTCTGGCTTCTACAGGTACCCAAACACACACACACACACACACACACACACACTTCCTTCCTTCCACATTACCTTCAGCTAGGTTCCAGTGAGGTGAGCAAGAGTCATTGTTCACATATTGGGGTGAGAGCACCAGCCTCCACTTGGCCCCACCCTCTTGAACTCATTCTTTGTCATTTTCTTTGGTTCAGTTTGTTTGAAGCCAGGGTTTCACTATGTACCTTTGGCTGGCCTAAAATGTGCTGTGTAGACCGGACTGACCTCGAAGGCCAAGATTTATTTGCTTGTGTCTCTCCTATGCTGGGTTAAAGGCATGCACCACCACACCTGACCTTCATCTTTTGCCTTTTGGTTTGTTTTGTTTCTTCATGGCAGGGTTTCACTATGTAGCTCTGGCTGTCCTGGAACTCACTATGTGTAGTTCAGGCTGGCCTTGAGTTTGCAGAGATCCTTCTGCCTCTGCCTCCTGAGTTCTGGATTAGAAGTGTACATCACTCTGGAATCCTTTGTCATTTTAATTGTCTCTTATTGATCCTACATTCAGGTGGCAAATGGCACCACATGACAGTATTTATTGAGGAGACTCTAGGGACAAGTCACTCGACCTCCTTGTTATTTGTGCTTTGATGCCCAGCCCAACCCATTCAGGAAATGTCGAGAACCAACTGTGTGTTCAAAGATGCCTGATTCTGCCCCTGGGGAGCTTGTGGTAGAAGAAGGAAGGTGAGGTGTGGTGGGCACGGGCATAGCATCCTGGTTCATTGGGAAGATGACTCACCCAGCTATGGTAGGGTGGGGAGAGGGCGAAGGCTCTACGGAGGAGGTGACTTTTGAGCTGGCTCTGGAGGCATTGCTTCCGGAGAGATGCCAGGGACAAAAGCACTCATTGTATCACGGTTAGTCCTGGCTCCGCAGCCCTGTATTAAGAACTTTACAAATGTTATTTATCTGCTCCTCCCTGTAAGAATGCGTGAGGTGTCAGCTAGTATTATCCTCAGTTTATAGATGAGGAAATGAAGGCTTGGAGAGGATTTCTGCCCAAGTGATATGATTCCAGCTCATTTTCCAGACAACCACACAGAACTTGAGCAAAGTCTCAGAGACGGGGAGATGCCTGGTTCATTCGTGGTGACAGGTGGACGAAGGGAAGCAGGAAGGCGAAGGTGTCGAAGGTCCATGGACCAGGGTGCGATGTGATTTCCATGGTCTGATTTGCTCATCGTAACTAGATTAATAGCCGCGTGGTTTGATTAGATGTGTTCCATATAGCTCCTGTGTGACGAAACCGTAGAAGGCACAGACATCAATGTCCACAGGGTGCCAGGCTCAGAGAGCTCATGAAGTATGTAGGTCAGCTTGGAAGAAGGATCTCTCCTTGCCAAAGGTGACAAGCTACTGAGCTCCCTAACCGTCTGGGTCATCACTGCTCTGTGACAATGAAACCCCTTATCTGCTGGTCTCTCTAATTGAAACAACTTAATTAAGATACAGTTATGTATTTCCCTCTTTTCTCTTACTCCCCTATTGTTGGTGACCATGCCACTTTGGTGTGGGGATTTAGAACTATTAGTAAAGAATACGAAGATGTGTGTGAAAATAATAATACAGAAACCATAGAACAATACTGGGAGGGCATCCCAGTGAATACTGAAATTGCTCACATCTATTTTTCCATATGATTTTATACCCAATTCAAAGGGAGGGGGAAGACGGTAACAAAAGGCTTCATGAACATGATGCAAAGGACAACTTCAACAGTGAATTGCTTTAACACTTTGAGGCATCAAGTCATTATCATTTTTTTGTTTAGGCAGTGAAGCCGCACTAGACCTGAAGTCAGTCCCTTCCCAGGTAAACCCATTTTACAAAAGAAAGAGCAGGAGTTCGTTTGTTTATCCTGACCATCTGTCAGGACGGAAATAGGCTCACTTTTTTGAGCCTCCACACCCCATGTTTGCCCTCCTTCAACCCAGCTTCACAGTCTCCTCTTCTTTAATTATTGCTTTTACACACGCACACACATACACAAGTGAATAAACATGTAAATACAAGGTACCGAGTCTGTTCGGTTTTGCCTGTGTCAGACGTTTCTAGTACTGCTCACTTGGTATTAGCTAACCAGTTGCAGTTTATCCCTGGGAAGACTAATTCTCCCTCTCTCAAATTGTTAATTGCTTGCTCTTCTGCAAGAGGCCAAGCCCTGTGCCCTGTGAGAGTTCCCCCATCTACACTGGGATCCCAAACTGGAATCGGAACTGGTTCATATCTTGTTTAGGCAGCCATGCTATTGCGGCTTCTTGGATAAAGCTTCCGTGACATAGCTAGAAGGCGCAGTCTCGCTGTCTGGTCCCCTTCCTTCTCTCTTCTGTGATAGTCCTTGGCCTTAGGTACAGAAGTTGTGCTGTGGATGTATCCCTTGAGGGATGGGTTCCCCACGATCAGTTCTCAGCATTTTAACTTCTCAGCCTTCTGTAATTCTCCTTTTATTACACAAGAACATTCCTTGAAGAACAGTGACAATGCAATAAGCTACTCTTATCACATTGGTTGGGGGCACGGGATTTGGTTTCTCTAAATTTTGAAAACATTTTAGAAACCCCAAATTTAAAGTTTCCTGATCTGAGCATATAAGACAGAGTCGGGGCTCTAGCTCAGTGTATAGCTCTAAGATAGTGTTTGTTTAATATGTGTTAAGTCCTGGGTTCAGGACTTCATTATATATTCATCAGGACCAATTCTAATTCTTTTTTTTTTTGAGACAGATTTTTTTTTAACTCTGGCTGTCCTGGAACTCACTCAGTTTGGCCTCCCAGAGATCCTCCTATCTCTGCCTCCCAAGTGCTGGGATTAAAGGCGTGTGACACCACCGCCTGGCCCAGTTATAATTGTTAAAAGTAAGAAACTAATTGTAAATGTTTATTTTTTAGAATATTCTCAGGATGTAACAAGGGGTTACTAGTCGCCCCAGCTATGGTAGGGAGCATGGGTTTGGATAAATGGAGCTTGGGGACAAAGAAACCAGTGTTTGGGGCTCACCGTTAATAGTGTAGATAATGATAGCTGAACCAGGACCACAGAGGAATGGTCCTGCCTGAGATACATCTTAAATAAATTAATAATTTCGTGAATTTGGACACCGAAGGTGTCAAGCTGACAGCATAGGTGATGGAACCATCAACTCATTTAATTTTTGGGCGATTACTTATTGAATATCAATATATCCAAGTCATTAGCTGCTGAGAAAGAACACAGAATAAGACTCAGAACCTTGCTGGAAAGGAACCGAGTGCTAGGGAGGAGGCCTTCTGGGAGCCAGCAGAGAGATGTGGGGACAGGTAGGAAGAACATTGGCCTTATCTTGGGGAGCATGAGGTTAGGGAAGACATGCTGATAACACAGCCAAGTGTGGATGTGAGAGAAAGGTCCCGAGGGGTTTGTGTGAGAGAAAGGTGCTTAGGGGTTTTGGATGCTCGGAACCGGTCCTTCATTCCAGAACAGGCAGCGCTGCTACCTGGCACCCTCTGAAATGCTTCAGTTCCGTGCCATTTGAAAGCCCAATAGTCTTGCTCACTCCTAGCTTGTCACGTTTTCCTTTTGTCCTCATCAAAACTATCCATCGGCGAACCTACGGGTGGGTGAGCATCTAGAAGATGCTGCACGGCTGTTGATGATGCTACTGCCGTAACGAGTGATCTACCTTCGTTCAGGTACTGTTTGTTATTCTATGGTGGATTAATTATGAAAGAAGCACTCTGTGCCATCAATCACTCTACTTCACGAGTACTGCCACATATTCTCTTTTCAAATACAGGTAAAATTTGGCTTTGCTTGGAGCCTACCAACCTAGGACACTGCTCTGGGCACCTGGGCTGCATCTATGCATAAGGAGACTTCCGCCCTTAGGCGGCCTTATTTCCCCTGCAGCCTCAAGGACCTAGCCTTTCTGAGCTGTCTGTTTGGGAATGTACACACATTCTGTTCCCAGGAAAATATGTTCTTCTGTCCTCTCTGAAGCTGGGCTGTGGCTCTCTCCATCTTGGAAATGCTCCATTCCATTTTTGGCATGATTGCCCATAGCATGGCAGGCTCTCAGCAGTGGGCACCCCACTGTCCCGCGGAGAACTGCAAGCGGTGTGTCCAGGTTCAAGATGCGTAGTCGGAAAACGGGGTGCTCTCTTTTGAGAAGCCGCGTTAACTCTACTCAGGGAGCATTGTCATTTGCCAAATGGCTGAGGGGAGAATGAGGAACCTGCTAAGGGGGATCATTTGGGTGGAGTGAGTTTCTCATTCAGAGAAAAAGGGTGCAGAGATCTCTCGGGGTCATAGACCACCCTGTGAGGATCTTGGAAGTTCTGGCTTGGATGTCACCCAGCTGGCAAAGTTCAAAGCCACCCCACATTCCTGGAAGTCTTCCACGTATGTGGGTCGCCCTGGGTCTATAGCAGATCCTTCATAGCTACTAATGAGCTACAAATGACAGCATTGTGAAGGAAAGAGAACAGTTACAGAAGAAAAAAAAGAGTTAAAAGCATTAAAGAGAGGCAGGCATGCTTTCTGCTAATTTTGTGGCCTTGATAAATAGTCTTGTCTCAACTTTAACCTCCCAATAATGTTCAAAAAAGAATAAAAAAAAGAAGGGCCCGAGGGAGGGCTATGAGGGTAAGAGCGATCACTGCCCGCATACAAGGAACTGCATTCAGATGCAGCATGCACGTACAGAGCTGGCTGTGGTTTCCTGTAACGACAGCACATGCATGGCAGAGATGGAGGATTTCAGCGACTTGCTGGCTGCCACCCTAGTTGTGAGTTCAGTGAGGTACCCTGTCTCCAGCGAGTAAGGCAGAGTGATAGGCTAGAGGACATTTGGTGTCTTTCTCTGGCCTCCATGAGCATGCGCTCGGGCAAGCCGCAGACCCACACATCCACGTAAGCACGTGACCGTACACCGCAATGGCCACCCGCCCAGACACACAAGGGAAGAGGAAAAGCTGGGAGTGCTGGCTCCCCCTGTAATCTCAGCACTGGAGAGGTCCAAGTGGAAGGATTGCTATGAGTTTGAGGCAAGCCTGGGCTGCTGAGTGAGTTCCAGACCAGCCTGGGCCTCCAAATAACAATCACAGTAGTAATAAAAACCTAGCAAACAAATAAATGTAACTGAAAGACTGACTTATATGGAAGTGTGTCATTGTCCATTATGTAGACATGTTGTCTTATGTTGTTATTTTTGTTGCAACTTTATTTATTTTAATTAGAATATAATTCTATTATTATTTTTCTTTCTTTACCTCCAAATTCTCTGATATCCTCCCCCTACTTTCTCTCAAATTCATGGTCTCTCTCTCTCTCTCTCTCTATATATATATATATATATATATATATATATATATATATGTATATATATATATATATGCATAAATATACAAATACAACCTATGGAGTCCATTCATTGTTGCTTGTGCGTATATGATTTCAGGGCTGACCTCACCTAGAACCCACACTAACCTGGACTTGAGTCTTTAGGGCTGTCCCTGCAAAGGGCAAAGTCAAGAGCTGAAGCCCAATGAAGCACACCCAGCCCCACCCACCGCAGCCCAGCCCCCAGGCACTCCAAGCCAAGGAATCTGTGCAGCTGTCAACTCGCCACCAAATGAGTATGGACCTTCCATTTTATTGCTTCTGAGCTAAGGCCAGAAATTCCTTGGCAAGGATTGGATTAGCACAGGCTTGGTTGTTTGACTTCACCCACCCAAGCTGCCTGCTCTAGCAGGATTCCAGGACCTGTACACTCAGTGGGGACAAATGGCCAGCACACGGACTGCTGCCCTTGTGAGTCTGATGTGGAGTCGATGAGGGCCATATCCTGAACCACGGGAATTAAGATAAAATGACGCTGTCAGTGTAGAATATAAAGAAATCGGTGTGCTCAACTTGAGAGCAGGTGTGCGAAGAGGGGAGCTGGCAATCCTGTTTAGCATTGTATTCCTGGGTGAAGGATAAGGGTTTGAACCGTCAAACATCATTCATGAGACTAAAAAGAAACCGGGGAAGCCAGAGAAAGCTAGTTTTCACCCATTCATCTATGCCTGCCATGACTTTGCAGGATCGGAAAAGGTAGGGGCCCTGCGGATCATGAGGAGTACCCCCTTGAAGAAGCTGAGATCTTAAATGCACAGAGCATTGCTTAAATCAGTTCTCTCAGCTTATACACTACTCAGTGATGACGTTAGCACCCTCCGGCAGCTCAGTGAATGAGAAACACAGACTTTGCACAAGATGTCAGATGTCATTGTATGTATGGCTGTGCTGTGTCCAGGGAGCTTCGCTAAGGTATTGCTCCTGGTGTCCATTGCCCACGAATACAGGATTGGTTGTTTTAATTCTGATCCCCCTGCCTCTACCTGAGGCACAAGCATGTACTGCCGTGTCCAGTTTTTATGTGAGGATCGCATCCAGGGCCC
>JABTXL010001457.1:1580485-1612906 GCA_025134845.1 Neodon shergylaensis
TGGGAGGGGAAGTGGTCTTTAGGGGTGAGGGCATGCTAGAACACACATGGTATGAAACTAGAGGGGGGAGAATAACAGGGTTTAAAGACTGAAGTAGAGGCCAAGGTTACAGGGGAGAGGAGAGGTTGGGAGTGTGTTATCCAAAACTAAGGATGTATGAAAAACCTTTATAGGAAACCACTACTTTGTAAGCTAGTTAAAATATATATAATTTAAATACTTTTTGAAGGAGCTTCAACAAAAGTGTCCATACCCTGCATGGATGGCCAAGGCTTCCCCCAGAAGACTCAGGTCATTAAACAAAGGCCAGGTGTGGGGTTTCTCTCTGTGTGTTATGGGTCAGAGAGGCCCCAGAGATCCCAAGCTCGGCATAGACCTGTCATTGTTCTTGGCTGTCCATTAGACCCAGTTGGCAAAACCCTGCTGCTAAACTCTGTGTAGAAGGACATAGAGAAACCAAGGTGGAACTGACCTGGAAGCTTCCTCCTGGTGACCATTTCCCATAGTACTGGCAGGGGCTCTTCAGGCCTTTGGGGGCGGGGCTTCCATGACAGTGCCCATCGTGCTGCAACAGCAACCTGCCAGTCAAGATGTGCCTACTGGTGAACCACTGATGTGACAGAGGGGCCACTAGCAGGTGTGCTGCACAGGGGGACTTCATGCCTGTCAATAACCCTGGCCCGAGAGGTCATAGGCTCTTGGTGTGTGTGGGAACCTACTACAGTTGTATTGCTAAATGGACATGTTACCAGACGATTTCCTACATATGTATGTTTGTGCACATAGATCAGCACTACCCTCTGTCTCTCCCCTATGTTTCTCTGCAGTGGTCAGCAGTTAAGGCAGAGACTCAGAACTGGTCAAATTGCTGAGAAGAGGTGTCTATTGAGAGTTGAGTCCTCTATGGGACGTCTGTGTCAACTCTCACCTGCTCCCAAGGCTCCGGGACCCCCATGGAAGAGAGGGCAGAAAGAATCTAAGAACCAAGAATGGGGAGAGTGCCCTGAAATGCTGTCTTCTGGTCTTGACATGGCTGTTGCTCTCACAAGCGCTCTATAGCCATAGCTACCTGCACAAGATAAAAAACAGAACAAGTCCACATTCCAACAGGCAGAATTGATTGGATTTTGGGGCTATTAATCACCAGAAAAATAGAGAGGACATGAAATTGGGCAGGGAGACATGTTGGGGATTCCTGGGGGGAGTAGATGTAGGAGTTGGGAGTACATATGATTGCAATACATACATTGTTTACATGTATGAAATTATTAAAGATAAATAAAAATACTCGTTTTTAAACAAGTTATTTTATAGTAAGACTATTTATATGCTTGCTTAGCAATTTTTTTAGCAAACAACCCTCTATTATTAATACAGTACGGCAGTTTGAATGAGCAATGTCCCCCATAAACTCAGGCATTTGAACACTTGGTCCCAGGAGGTGGCACTGTTTATGGAGGTGGTATAGCCTTGCCAGAGGAAGTACATCACTGGAGGTGAGCTATCGAAGGTCATAGATGTCCCCACTTCCATTTTGCTCTCTGTTTCATGCTTTGGTTGAAGATGAACTTACTCCTCCTGTCTAACTGAAACTATGGACTCTTTGACAACCTCTAGAAGTCACCATTCTACTCACTCTGTGAGCTACACCTTTCTTGGACTGAACATGTGGTTGAGAAAACACGTTTGTCTTTTCCATGTCTGCCTTATTTCACTTAACAGCATGTGACATCTGACACATCCGTACTGTTAAAGATGACAATTTTCTTCTTTTTAAAAGGCCAAATAGCATCTGTGTGTGTGTGTGTGTGTCTGCCTGTCTGTCTGTGTTTGTGTATATTTATCCATCAGTGAATACCTACACGGGTCCTATATCTGCTATTATTACCTACAGTCAATGATCAAACATTGTAAGGGCTGAACCCCAGCATGCAGTATCAGAGATGTGCAGAATCGGGAGTGAGTGTGCCCATCCTCTTGGTTTCTAGTTACTTCCCTTCAGGAAACTATTGCCCAACATACCAAGCAGAGGAAAGGCAGTATGAAGGGTGTGATGCCCTGGATCTTTAAGTGCATGTGTATTATAGGATATTATCTAAAAATGTATTACATTTGTTTATGCTGTGTAACATTTGTTTAATGATGCACAGATGTGTTGCATTCTTTTATATTGCATTTGTTTAACTCGGTGAAGCTGTGTTACTTTGCTTGTCTGAAACACCTGATTGGTCTAAGAAAGAGCTGAACGGCCAATAGCGAGGTAGGAGAAAGGATAGACGGGACCAACAGGCAGAGAGAATAGAGAATAAATAAATGAAGAAATTTGGGAAGAAAAGAGCAAGGAGGAGGATTTCAGGGGCCAGGCATCCAGCCACCCAGCTACACAGCAGGCCACGGAGTAAAAAGGAAAGAGAGATATGCAGAAATAGAGAAAGGTAAAGGCCCAGAGGTGGAAAGATAGACAAGATAATTTAGGTTAAGAAAACCTGGCTACATACAAACCAAGCTAAGCCCAGGCATTTAGAAGAAAGAAGAAGCCTCTGTGTGATTTATCTGGGAGCTGGATGGCAGGTCCCCCGAATAGTAAAGAGTTAAAAAACAACAAGCCAGGTGGTTAGTACAGGGTTTAGGTTAAGACAACTCCAGACTTTCCTGATAAAACCTCCCTTTGAGAGTAAAGGGAGCCGGGACTGAAGAGATGGCTCAGCAGCTAAGAGTACCTAGTCTTTCAGAGAATTGCGTTTGGGTCCTATTACCAAGATTGGGTGGCTCACAGCCACCTGTAACTAGCCACAGGGGATTGATCCAACCTGCACTCTTGTGCACATGCCTACACAGTGACACACACACACACACACACACAATATAAAAAAAAAGAGTAAAAATTTGGAATAAGAGAATAGTTGATCTGAGTCTCTGTGGACAAAATCACTCTTCAAGTTGTCCCAGAGAGGAGGTGTTGAGAACTGAGAAATTCCCAGCTCTAAGACAACCGGCATAGCCATAGGCTAACACTGCTAGACAGAAATTGTCATTGGAAAGACGACTTCTAATTTTGGCGTCAGATAGCACTGTGATTTGTCTGAAGATACAATGTTGATGGGCAACAAATCCCCTGAACATATATAGGTGGCGGCGGGATCAATATCATCTATAAGGGGAGATGTGTGTTCATCAGTGTTGTTCCTGCCCTCCCTAGGGAAGGATGGCTCTGCAGCTGGCGGTCATAAGCTACTGAGACACTTCCATTCTATGCAGAGTTCTTTTTGTTTTGAGACAGGGTTTCTCTGTGTATCTCCGACTATCCTGGAACTTGCTTTGTAGACCAGGCTGACTTTGAACTCACAGAGATCTGCCTCCCTCTGCCTCCCTCTGCCTCCCTGAGTGTTGGCATTAAAAACGTGCGCCACCACTTCCCGGCCTATCCAGTGCTCTTAACTGCTGAGCCATCTTTCTAGCCCCATGAACTTTCTTTTTGTTGTTGTCTGAGAATTTTTTCCTCCCACTCCAGGTACAGAGTTATGTAAAATAGTTACACAAATCAAACAGTTACTGTTAATAAATCATAGATAAATGTATTTTAGAACAAGTCTGTTGTTATACATTTAACTTCATTATTTACTCAAGAAGAAAGCAAATTTACCATGTTAGTGAGGTATATATGCTTAAAGGATTAAATCTTGACTGGGTATTTGATATTGCAGAATAAAGAACACTTTCAACATTTTTTATGGAAGGTAGATATTTTGATTATGTAATCACAAATACCCAAAATGTCAAGTCACATAAAAAACATCATTCAAAATGGCAGAAGGATGTTTCAGAAATTGTTGGAAATTCTATTGAAATTTTACTTAATAATTTGCTTTTGAAATCCAAGTCAGCAGGTGAACCAATTTTTAAAATTTGTTTTTAAGGTCTGAAGAGATGGGTAGGAACTCTTGTTACTCTTGCAGAGGACCCAGGTTTGGTACCCAGTATCCACAACCATCAGTAGCTCCAGTTTCAGGCAATTCAACATCCTCTTCTGACCTTCTCAGACAGCAGGCAAGCATATGATGCACATACTACAGGCCATCAAAACACTCATACATGTAAAATTTTTAAATTGTTTTTATTTGTGTGTGTGTGTATGCACAAACATCATGGGCATCTTCCTGTCATATTTTTAGAACTGGACCAATTATGCTGTCGCTTAACCAGAATGAATATCCCGTTGCTCAATGAGGCTGCATAATGCTTTGACTCTCCTTGGTCTTGTTTGTTTTCCCTATGCAGAACATCCTGTCTCTGGGGTGTTAGCTAGTCTTAAAGACCCCACATGGAGCATGGACCTTTGTGCTTTGCAGACTGTGCGATCCCGATGGGGAGTACATGTTTAGATCTCTAGACTGGACGGCTTGTCTTTGGGTCCTCTTCCATGGCGATTTCCTTCAGACAACTTTGAAAGCACACAGGAGGTACCAACTGCTTCCCCCGCAGTGGTGGGCTCTCAGCTAGAGAGGTGATGTGACCATTTTCTAAGTTTTCAAAACAAATCTTGAAGGAGAGCGGCAGATTCACTTGCTTGGCTATGAGAGGCACGCAGTTGCATGTGCTACATGTGCTAGATTTTAGTCAAACACCCTCTAAGCAAACGGCATCTGCCCATTGCGTGGGCTGGCCGTTGTAAGCAAAGCAGGGATAGTCTCTTCCTTAATACTTACAATTATCCAGTCCTTTACCTGAAATGGTCCATGAAGCTGTAGGAAGGATGCTTTCATGATAGAAGTAAAGTACAAAATTAACCCTACTTACTCAAGATCGCTTTAGTATACACCTTCCAATACCGCAAGTGACAGGAGCTGTAAAAAGACCAAATATTTTTGCCCTTTAATTTTGCTTTTATATTTTATTTTGCTTCTTGTTTGTGTGTTTGCTGCTCTTTTCTGGTTATAAAACCATATCCCTAGGGGATACACTCCAAAAGAGGACATGTTCTTTGAGCCATTTGGGCCATATACATTATGTGTTCCCATTACCTGAAGAAACTTGTCATTGTGATTGGTATCAATATGATAACCGGCCTGTGTCACCAGGTTGGACTTTTGTCTTGTGAGGTCAGACGTCTTTGTCTTGCCAGCCTCCTGAAACAGCAAGCACCCCTTCCTTAGCATGCGGTTCAAGCCTGTCCTCTGTGCAGAGCTGGAGGCTCCAAGCCCACAAACTTGGAGCCCTCTTGGAATTTCATCCGTATCATCTTTCCAGAATAGTTTCAGCACAAATTATCAGAGAGCTGTGAAATGAGGGGATTCTTAGAGACGTCTCATTTTATGAGACTGTATTAAAATTACATTTCCAGAGAGGAGCATAGGAAAGCAAACTGGAAGAGCAGAGAGAAAACTCCCAGGGAAGAACAAAGAAGGCCCGGCTGGAAGAAGGGGGAATCGTTGCTAAATCCTCACTTTTCAAAGAGGGATAGCAAGGAGCGATGGTCCAACTTTGGGGAAAACTGCATCACTATATGGGCTTTTTGCAGCCTGTTTTGTTTGAAACAGTGTTTGCTAATATTAGCAATGGTGTTCCCTTTGGGTTGGGGTGTAGTTGAGAATAGGATTCCTAGCGGATGGATTCGCACAGAATTCAAGCCTTTATTAGTTCCCTTTCCTGTGGGCTGTGGGGAGCCAGATCCCGAGCAACTGACTGCTCCCTCTTTCAGACACCAGAAGCTCCCAATTTAAGCATTCATTAAAAGTGTTTACACCAGCACGGGCTTGAAAATCTGCTCTTAAGGGCGTGGTGCCAGGAGATTCTTACTGATGCAGAGAGAGGGGACATGTCCCAGTGCCAGCCTAACTGCCTCTCTGGGCAGGAGGGCACATTCCTTCCCGAGAATATAGTAGGCCTTTACTGAAGTCCGGTGAAATTGTGCCTGGCTTTTTGCCTGTGTGGGAATGAACATCCTTAATCCACTTTCCTAGTGAGGGAAACGGCAACAGAGCAGAGCAAAGTAGATTACTCTGAATTGCTTGAAATAACCCGTTAAATGCTAGAGAGTCCTGTTCCCCAGCCCTGTGTGCAGGCAGCTTCATTGTCCAAAGCCACAACTGTGTACATGTGCTTGCTGCAAAAGCTAGATGCTATGTATTTATTTATTTATTTATTTATTTATTTATTTTGTGACGGGGTCTTTTGTTGCCCAAATGCCTTCCAATTTAATATGACTTTCTGATATTCCCGCCTCCACCTCCCAAGTGCTAGGATTATAGATAAGCATCTCCTTGCCCAGTTTTATTTGGTGTTGGGAATCGAACCCAGGCCTTCAAGTACACTAGACCAAACTGAGCCACACATTCTCAGCCCAATGACACATTTTGGTTTTTTGAGATAAAGTCTCCGTTATAGCCCCGGTTGTTTTGCAATTGTCTGTATAGACCAGGTTGGCCTGCAGCGATCTACTTACCTCTGCCTCTAGAATGTTGGAATTAAAGACGTGCGTCACAACACTGGGCCTCAGTCACGATGTTTTCATATACCCAGAGGCTCGATTACTGGCGCCCGCAGTCAAAACAGATTGGATTCTTCCCTAGATTTGAAATTATTTTATAAACCAGCTCAGTGATGCCCAAGGGCTAACTATGAAATGTTAGGATTCCTAGGTAACATTTATATTTAAAATATAGCAACACAAATTTTTGCCTTCATGTGGGTCTCTCTCTGTTATTGTTGTGTGTATGTAACACACTTAACATTTTTCTCTAAACCTAAACATCTCCAAGTGCACAGCACAGTGAGATTTATTAGGTCTCTTTGGAAAGTCACAGCGGCTGCTTCCACTGGCTGCCGTGTAGGAGGCGGATTTCTGGGTCCCCTCCATTGCCAGGTAGAAGAAGAAAAACTATAACCTCCACTGTGTCTGCGTTCAGAGACCCTCCTTCCACGCACAGGCCCCAGATTTCTCTTTTTACAAATGCAGCCAGCTCACATTCTCTTCAGAGTCCGAGGACTTGACTCCTGGAAGCCAGCTTTACACCCTGCTGAGGGAAGGAGAGCCTCAAGCTGGCAGAAGGCATGATGTTAGGGGTGCATATACTGACAGCTCACAGGTTTCGAACCTCATCAGTCTCTTCTCCCTCCCCAGAGGGTTGCGCTGTGCAGCTCCCAGGGGCCCCAGCCCTCTGCTGGAAGTGGCTCCTCCCAGACATGTATTATTATTATCACCACCATTATCATCATCAAGTGAGTGATGGAAGAGGTGGGAGGGGGAAACATGAAAAACTAATGTCGTCTTCTTCACATCATCAGTTTTTAATGAAAAATCTAGTTTTACCTTCATAGGGGTAGGATTCCATTCTCACGGACTTGTGAAGAGCGAAGTATCCAATCAGTGTGTGTGTGTGTGTTTTCCTCAATCATTTTATTTATTTTTTTAAATTAATTTATTTATTTATTGAAGATTTCTGTCTCTTCTCCGCCATTGCCTCCCATTTCCCTCCCTCTCCCCCAAAACAAGTCCCCCTCCCTCGTCAGCCCAAAGATCAATCAGGGTCCCTGCCCTGTGGGAAGTCCAAGGACCACCCACCTCCATCCAGGTCTAGTAAGGTGAGCATCCAAACTGCCTAGGCTCCCACAAAGCCAGTACGTGCAGGGTACACTCATCCATTGCTGGTGGGAATGCAAACTTGTGCAACCACTTTGGAAAGCAGTGTGGAGGTTCCTCAATCATTTTAAATAACTTAAAACATATTCTCTTTTCTATAAGATTTAGAGAAATACAGACATATAACCAAGCATCACCGAAATTTCCTTACATAGCTTTTACCACCTGACTTTATCAGCATTCTCTTGGCTGCCTGCTGCCCATCCCTCTCGACTTTCTTTGGAATTTAAGTTCCAAGAGGGTGGGAATGCAGTCCACTCCTGTAACCCAGTTCTTAGCAGGGCCCCGGAAAGGCTGTTGCATAGTAATTACTGGTTGGATAAATGAATAAGTAACAAGAGGCATGCTTTAGATTGGAAGATGTCAGGATTGGGAGAGAACTGCACCAACGGAGTTCCTGGAGGCTGGCAGCTACAGCGACTTCCTATACCTTCTCCGAGAATTCACTTCTCTTATTTAGGTTCGTCTTTGGGAAATGATCGTTGTAGCTCATATTGAATGACCATTGTGTACAACTTTATAGGTTCTATATCAGTCATTCATTTATTCAGGGTCTCCTGTATCCCAGGCCAGCCTCAAAGTCACTTTGAACTTGTGGTTTCCCTTCTGCTACCAACCAACTGCTGGCATTTTAGGTATCACCTTGTCTACATGTATTTATTTTTATTTTAGCTTCTCTCTCTCTCTCTCTCTCTCTCTCTCTCTCTCTGTCTCTCTCTCTCTTTTCTGAGATAGTCTCAGTAGCCCAAGTTGGCCTTGAACTTATAACAGAGCCCAAGATGGCCTTGAACTTACAGCAATCCTCTTGCCTCTGCCTCTCAAATGTTGAGATTACAGGCATGATCCACCTCACTTTTGCTGATGCATACATGTCTTGCCACATGTGTGTACCAGGCACCTACTGTTCCCATTACATTCACAAGGAAACAGGAAGGGAAAAGGTAGGTACATTGCCCAAAGTCAGACTGCTAGTAAGGGGAGCTGGTTAAATGTAAGCTCCCAGGACCTGAACCTGTGGGATTAGAGGACTCTGTAGCCCCACCCCCAATTCTGAGATTAAGGGGAAAGTAATGCAGGGACACTGTGTTGATCAGGTCCCTGGCTTCACAAAAGCCACCTGTGGAGCAAGGTCCAAATGATTATCATACGGAGATTGGAGTGCAAAGTCCTTAATTCCAGGACTTCCTCCAGCAGCGAGTGCAATCTCCAAGGGCAAGAGAGCATAATTAAAGACCCAGTACCCCCACATTCAGAGCTTGCTGGGGTGCTCTTCTGCTTCCGGCCTCACCCCACTGCCTCCCCCAGGTCAGGGCAGGAGGGCAGGTAGGGAAGCCCATGAGAAGTGCATGTGTTAATTCCTGGTGATGAGCAGTCGCTGACACGGGTGTCGGGGAGGAAGAACGGGAATCCCATTTGATGATTAGCTGGGGTTTAACACAAGACTGTCCCTATCCTCCGCCCCCCTTCTCCTCCCGAGCCTAACCTGTGTTTTGCCTTTTGTCTGTGGCAACCGAATCTCCTTTCTGGGGAGCAGAAAAGGGCTTCGGTAAACAGATCTATTTGTGTGACTCCTATTACTCACTGAAGCAATGTCGCTCCTTTTTCCACTGTGGTCTGTGAGTCTGACTCACAGGGAGCTACAACAGGCTTCTTTGAATTGATGGCTCACTCCCAGCCACTTTTGACTGACTGCCAACTTAGCAGGGCGTAACTCACCAACTTTTTTTTCTTTCTTTCTTTTTTTTTTTTTTTTTAAATCCAGACTGATTCATAGAAACTCCTTTAAAGCCCAGGGAAGAGAAACCGCCCATCACACACCCCAGCACACCAGCCCAGGAAACTTATAACCTCGGGAGGCAGGGCCCTCCCCTCACTGTGGCCGCATACCTCCCGAAGAGCGGACCGACCAGCAGCCAGCTCCATCGCTCAGGGTATCTGCCTCAGTCTCCGGACCCTCCAGGTAGGACCGGTCCCACGCTGGGGAAACTGTGCAGGCCAGGCACCCTCCGTTCTGCCTTTAAAGGTCTTTGAAGTCGTTGGTCTCTTATTTTCTCTGTTAGCCTTCTCTGGCTCTCAGAGAACAGAGTCCTTGAAACTTTCAGCTCAAAGTAGTGGGGGAATCTGGGACATCAGCTGGCCCGGCTGTAATCACGTTCGCTTGCTGCTATCTGCATTCTTGCGCTGAGGATGTGGAAGGGACAGGGACTTTGGAACAAGCCTGAGTGGAATGTTCTTTATGGAGGAATCTCTACGTGCCGTCGAAATGCACGAAAAGCAAGCTCGAAAGATGTTCTCAAATCTTCCATTTTGATCTAAATTGCTTTGAACTGAAATCTGCAAGAATGGTGTCTTATGAGGACACTTTTGAGCAAGGACGGTGTCTTATGAGGACACTTTCGACTTTTCTTCTTTCTTTAAGAAGGTTAAACGCAATAGATAATCTCTGAAAGGAAAGTTTTCTTTGCTTTGTGGATTGTTTGTTGTTTTTTTTTATGCTTTTTGGGTGATGGTAGATAAACATCTGGGTTTCCGTTTGTTTTTGCTCTTGCTTTTACCAGCCCTTCTGGTCTATTCGTGTCTGTTTAAGTATTTCCTTTTTTCCTTTTCCCCACTCCCCACCCCCTAACAGGATGGGAAGAGGGGATTGGTTTGTTTAAAGAAAAACCGTTAGGGAAACAGAGGCAGTGGGTGTTTCAAATAAAACTTGGGGGGGGGGGGTTGATTTGGTGGGATAGGAAGACTGGCGTGGATTCCGGAATCCTTGGCCAGATGTGGAGGTGAGGGGCGGGGGCAGGCAGCCGGGAGAGGGTGGGGCTGGGGGACTTCTGGCATTCCTGTAAAGTGGCTGAAAGGCTTCTACCCCAGCCAGCTACATTTCAGAGCCAACCCAAAAGATCTATCAGAACGATTAAAAATTTTTCTGAGTGGGTGTGTAATTTTCCAACGTGGCAGTGGTCGTATGGGACTATTTAGCTTATTACTTTTGCCCAGCATATTGTATAGTTACAAACCCACGTGCAAAATGCAAAACGAACCAAGGCACCCAGTTGTTTGCTTTTGTTTTTACTAGCTTAGCGTTTTGGTTGAATGTCTGTGGAGGTGTGATCCATTTCAACACAGATGTGTGTCGTTCTTTTTTTTTTTCTTCTCGTAAACAAGCCCGATAAGAGTGACAGGATTCAGCTTGCCTATAAAGAGAGGAGCCTTTTTCTTCAGAAATGCAGCTCGCTGGTTGGAAGGGAAAATTTAAAAGAAATCATTGAGTGGTCAAAAGTTTTTGTAAGGCTACCCCTCCCCCCCGAGGTGGGGGTGGTGGGTGGGTGCTTGGATCGCTTCTCAGGACTTGGGGGGCACGACTGCTTTTGCTTCCAGTGTTTGTTACTTCCAGACTGCATGGGTGTGAACCAGGGGAGCCGTTGTGAAGTCCACAGCCACAGTTTCCTGTGAAGACTGCCCACGATGGCTTGTAGTTTTGATCTGGTTGAAACTAGGCAGCCTAAAACAATTCAGCGAAAAGACCATGGAGCTGTCTTAAATGCCATTGTCCCTTGATGAGACTATAATGCTTTGTGTGTCCTCCCCTCCCGCCATCCCCATCCAGTTGTAGTACAATTTTTTTTAATTGCTGCTTGAATTCCCGCTGTTTTCCCTTCAAGTAATGGGAGAGTCCCTGGGCTCTGAGCTTTTCTGGAAATAGAGGCTATTTACACCCCGCACCCCCTATGGCTTCCCACCCTCAGGCGGCTCCAGTTTCACCCTGAGTGCAGAATAGGGTGGAGGCAGAGCACTGTCCAGGGCTGCTGGACATCCGGTCTGGTCCCGCTGTCAGAGAGCCCCCAGATTTTACATTGTCCCGGACTGCTAAACTGTCCTGGGAGCTGGCAGAAGGCCATCGAGGTCCAGCTGGATCAGATCATGTCCTAAGACCATTGTTATGACTAGTAGTAAGGGGCAGCCTTCCTGCCAGATGACAGACGTCTGTCCCCAGACCTTGAGGAAAGCTGGTTGGCTTTCTCAAACATCTTGGCTTTCCTCTGGAGACAGGATTAGGCCAGTCTCCAGCCCTGAGGAGGGACTCCATAGAGGCTGGCGGGAATGCAGGGCCCCTTGGCTGTTTCCAGGTGGCTTTGGGACTGTGGGGAAGGCACACAGGTCACATTTCTGTGGAGGCAAAATTGACGTTCTGTAGACTCCACAAAACTGGAAGACCCCTCGCAACCCGCCACCTGGGATGTGGCCACGGAAAAAGGCACAAGATGGCTTAGATCCATTTCTTCCTATTCTTCGTTGCTTACATAGAATCTTAAATTTGGAAGTTGGGCATGGAAGTTCATAGCTGTAATACAAGAACTCAGGGAGCTGAGGCAGGAGATTGCTAAGGGTTCAAAGCCAACCTGGAGCCAACCTGGGTACACAGTGAAACTATCTCGAAGACAAAACAACAGCAAAAATATGAAGGAAATCTTATTCTCTTACTGTATGCAGAAATCTAACTTTTTCGTCATCACGGACAGATGGCTGTCCCATGGCTCAGAGCCTCTTGGGACACAAGGGAGGGGACATCCAGCATGTACGTGCCTCAGAATGTACAGCCACACTCATCCTTCCTTGCTGGACAGCAAGTCATAGCAGGCGGAGTTTCTGAAATTCAGCAAAAAATGACTTCTCTGAAAGTTCTTGTTTTTCAGGCCTGAAATGACCCAGAAAAAAAAAAGATTTTTGATTCTGGTTCTGCTGCTGCCCCGCCCAATGCTCCACACTCCTGTTTCTCTAGATACTTCGTCCTTATTGAATATTTAATTAGGTTTAATTAGTCTAACTTGGTGGAGTGGCATTACCACACTCTCTTGCTTTATCCTTTCCTTCATTTTTTAACCCCAAGGTCTCACTATATAACCCTGGCTGTCCTGGAACTTGCTTTGTAGACCAGACTGGCTTTGAACTCACAGAGATTTATCCACTTCTGCTTCCTGAGTGCTGAGATTGAAGTCATGCGCCCTGCTCAGCTCTTGTTTTGTGAGCCAGGATCTCTCTATGAACGTCAGGCGAGGGCCTTAGAACTTCTCCATCTTTCTTCCTCAGCTACCCTGAATGCTGGATTTATAGTGGATGCCGCTGCTGCTGGCAGAAAGAACATTTTGAAAATATTAAAATTACCTTCCTCATCAAATCATTCCTACACTATTGATTATAAGCTCTTCTGTTTTCTAAGAACATGTTTATGGTCTTTGTAATTTGGAGTGACACACCCAACACTGCTCTCTACTGAGACATAGTTAAGTCAGCCCAAGCCCTGAAGCACAGCTTCTAACAGCCTGTGGGGGATTGTTCCTGTTTTGGTCTATAGTGGTTGTGCCATATGCCTGCAGTTTCAGAACCTGGCATGGTGACAGTCCGCCAATCAAAGAAGCCTCTGTTCGCTGCCACCAATCTGAATATGCACTCCTTGGAGGGCTGTAATTCTTGATTACCGTGGAGCTAGAATTTTCTGGACCTAAGTCTTGCTTTCGGAATACTCTTTTCTGGTGACCCTGAATTTCTGGATTATCCTGTTCTTCCAGAATCAAAGAATGTGCATAAGTCCATTGAGGGTCTCCTTGGATTTCTAACACTCATTTTCTGAATATAAGTGTCCAAGAAGACCCTGTGACACTTCAGTCCCTGGCACCCTGACTCGTGAAATGTTTCCCTCAATGTGACAGTGGCAGGGGTCTCTGACATTGAGGGAGAGAGAGAAAAATACAAACTCTGGCTCTGCTGCTTCCTAGTCTTCCATTTGTGCACGACATCAAGGGTCAGCGTTTTCTTTCCTGCTGTGGAGAGAGCCTTTCTCTGGAGCTGAAGAGATTCCTTGCTGCCAGTGCTCTTGGCCTCATGTAGCCGGGGCTGCTTAGGGCTTTGCGAGTCTCTTTGCCGGAGTCTTCTGTCAAACAGGCAGTTACACCATAGCGCTGTTGGTACATGCTGGAATTGTGCCCATCACTGTTGGGAGGATGTGAGATGTAGGAAGACGGGACTGTGGTCTAGCCTTGACTCTCATCTGTGAACAGAAGACGTCCCTAAGACATGAAGTTGAAACAACTCAGCCGCCAAGACACCCAAGGCTCTGAAAAATCTAAGCACCTACCACTTCTATTTTAAGAAATCCCTGAGTTCACACTAATGGCTAACTTAATCCATAAAAGTTAGTGTAGTGAAACTAGGGCCTTGGGATTCTGCCCACTGGTAGTAGACTTGCCTAGCCTGTGCGTGGCTCTGCATTCATCTGTAAGTGCTGGAGAGAGAAAGAGAGAGGGCGGGGGAGAAAGCACATGGCTTCTGCTGTCCTCCCTGATCCAAGATTCCTTAGGCACAGTTTTCAAAGAACTCACCTGAAATAGCCCTGGGCATCACCACCCAGCTCTTGGAAAGAAGGACAAGGTTTGGCTTATGAAACAAAAGGTGCCATCTCTGGAGGGGCCTGTGAAAACATCAGTTCACCAGGAGCAAAATCAGGCTCAGAACCTGACCTGGTCCTGAGGAGAGAGAACTGGTGCAGGTGTGGCTTGCAGGCATGGGTGGGAGCAAAAAGGGACACTTTGGGAGGATTTGAGAACCCAAGGGGAGTGGGAGGGAGTGAGAAGATGGGTGTGTTTGGGGACGAGGCAAGCAGAAAAGTCTAGAAAGAGCCAAGTGGGTATAGACAGAGAAAGCAAATGGGCAAGGGAGGCATGGTAAGGCTGGTCTTACTTCCAGATCCTCCTCTTGACAGCAGCTCACGCTCAGTCTCAGGATAGCCCTTGGAGCAAAATTCTCGTTTTTGTCCTCCCTGAAAATCCCCCCCCCCCCAGTTTTTGACATGGTTGGTGCACGTTTGGGGCCGTTGGGTTTCATGGGTAGCGTTCCAGTGTTTCTCCATCTCGAGGGTCAGATGAGAGATGAGAGTCCAATGAGGATATTCATCTTAGAGACCTCTGCTTCCAGAAACCTAAGCTCTTTCCCTTGGGGTCTGAGAGAAGAGAGGGGAAGAAGCTTTACCAAATTACAACAGTGAGTTTCACTCATGGAACATTCCCAAAGCTACGCAGCTGAGCCCAGGAACTTCCCTTTGCCCACAGCTGCTGCTGAGCTTCCACAGGGAGGGGACTCTGCCAGCTCTGAGGGTATGGTCCGGTTTTGAAGATGGAAGCCAGTCTCAGGGCTGGCATGAGGGGTTTGACAGGGCCAGCCATCTATACAGAGTGGGCCTCAGAAAGCAGTGTGACAGGAAGAAGCAATGGCCTTTGAAAGACCCTTTGTATACACCACTGGGACTTTTATGAGGGGCTGTCTAACTCTGATTAACTCAAAGTTGTGGGAGGAACAGCCTCTAGTAACTGTCAAACCCTCAGACAAGAGCTGGGTGTGGTGCTGCATGCCTTTTAATCCCAACACGGGAGGGTCGAGGCAGGAGGATTGTTGTGAGTTAAAGGCTAGGTGTGACTACATAATAATTCCATCTAAAAAAAAAATCAAAGGAGGAGCTGGGAAGAGAGCTCAATGGTAAAGTGCTTGCCAAGCAAACAAGAGGAACAGAGTTTGATTCCCAGAGCCCATATGAACTGCTGGGTATGGTGGTTTAGATTTGTAATCTCAATTTTGGGGAAAAAGAAACAGGAGGATCCCTGACACTCACAGCCAGTTAGTCTAGCTGAATCTTGAGTTCCAAGACACTGAGACCCCCATCTCATAAACAGATGACAACAACAAAACGCACACACACACACACACACACACACACACACCCCTATCAGATAAAAGATAGGAAATAAAGCTGGATTGGAGATTCAAGATACTGGCTTCATTCTAACTATGTTACCTAGGAGGTGGGGTCTTGGTCAAAGGGCAAGACAGAACGGCCCAATACCTCTCAACTCGAAGTAGCCAGCTTCTTTGAAACTGAACCAAGCAAGCGGCCTACCCAGCATACTTGGGTGCCCCTGCTCTCCACAGCTTTCCAGCTCTCTCAGGCTTTGCCGGTTGAAGCATGTTACCGCCATCTGCTGTCAGGCGCATCCAGAAGCCTCCAGGGCCCAGCCACACCTTGATTTTTCTTACCAAACCCTAGTTATTATCTTGGCAACCTCTCCCTGGAAGACAATCTGGTTGCTCAAATACTTCTCCTTTGTTGAGAGCAGAAGGCAACGGAAGCTTCCGTCCTCACCCAGGGGACATCCTCCCCAGCACTGGCCAGCTGCAGCCAGAGGGTGTGGGCTGCGCTTGGGCCTCACAGCCCAGGTCTGTCTTCAGGCTTTGCAGATGCTGTCCAGATCCGCCCACTCCATGGACATAGTGGAGGACAAGCGGAAATAAGAGAGAGATGAGGGTGGGGGTGAGCGTCTCTGTGGATGCATCTGCAAAAACAATATGCATACTTTTTGCTTGCCTTTGCATAGTTCGGGCTCCCAGGCTGCAGAGAAGATACAAGCCCACCTCACTGGCCTGAGCCTTTCGTGCTATGCTAATGAATAAATATGACCTGTAACATATTGCTTGCTTTGTGTTAGACACAGACCCTTCAACGCTCATGCTAACCACATGAGGTCCATGTGTGACCCTTAAGAAATTTGAGCTTAGAGTCTGTGTTCTTTATCACTTGGTACTCTGCCTCCCTAGATTCCACCAAGCAGACAGGTTTGACAAAATCTTTCAACTCTGGCCATTAGCCAGATAGAATATATGTGCAATTGCCTCTCCTTTCTAGTTAGAGCTTTCTCTCTCTCTCTCTCTCTCTCTCTCTCTCTCTCTCTCTTTCTCTCTCCCATTCCCTCCTTCCCTTCTGCCTTCCTTTCCTTTCTAATATTTTTCTTTCTCCTTTTCTTTCTTTGTTTCCTTCCCACTTCCCCTTCTGTTCTTTTTCCATGTCTTTTTTCCTTTCTTTCCCCTTCTCTTCCTTTCTTTCTCCCTTTCTGCATCTTTCCATCCTTCTCCTCCTTCCTTCTAACATGTGTTTTGGTTCTTTAAGCTTGCACTTTGACTCTATATTCTAGCTATGTGAGTCCATACAGGCTATATTCACCCCAAAAGAGAGTGCGCTATTTGTCACAGGCCGCCATTGTAGATGGTAGCCTCTTTGCTTCAGGACCATGAAGAAGCACTAATTCCCCGAATCATCCAGGTTCCTGTTTCTTTCTCTGCTCAATTGTGGATGGCCACAGAATCTACCAGCACTTGAAGCATCATCCCTAGCATGAGATACACAAAGCCAAGGGCAACCTGCTTTTCTTCCCATACTGAAATGCCATACGCAGAAGCAGGAAGACTTCAGGATCCCCCTACCCTGTTTCCCACGCAGAGATACACGCCTCCCTTTCTACCCGTATGTAAGAACAATGCTGAGGATGGAAAAGTACACATGACATAAAACAGCAATAACAATGGCCAGGAAAGCTCACCCAAGATCCCATCCACTCAGCTTGCCTTTAACCCCAGCCTTTCCCCCCTCCAGATACATCCTCCTCACTGCTCCCCAAGGGCAGAGCTTCCTTCTTTGTTTGCTTTTATGTCACACAGACGTTGATTTTGCCAACTAAAATGATCCTCACTTGGGAATGCACACACATCCGAAGCCAAACCACAGTGAGAACGGTCTCCACACAGAGGAGGACAGAAAGGCTTCCATGCTGCCCTGCAGCGTCCTCAGGAGGCCCCTACTGGTTTCATTTCAGATGTCACATGGAGGAAGACGTGCACAGTTGGGGCTGATTCATGAAGGTCACATGACCCAACTCCTGTCAGAGCTGCTCTACCTTCCCTCTTCCCTCCTGCCTTGCAGGAAGTGCCAGGTCTTTGCTCAGATAGTGTGAGAAAGTTTTCATGCCAACTTTCAGTTAGCCGGCAAGAGATGAGAATCTAACTCATTGAGACGAGCCTTGTCCAGCGGAAGGACAGAGGAGGCTTGAGCAGCAGTAATTTCAGGGCTGGGCTGTGCCTTGCACATGCGCTTGTGTATGTGTGTGCTTGTGTGTGTGTGTGTGTCACATAGCCCAGGCTCACAATGAAGCTGCTTTGGGTGGTTGATCTTCTACCTCTACTTCTCAAGTGCTAGGATTGCATATGTAGATGCTGGGGATAGAATTAGGGGTTTCCTGAGTGCCAGGGAAGCATTCTTTCTTTGTTTCTGTTCTGGGTTTTTTTTTGAGACAGGATCTCACAATGTAGCTCTGACTATCCTGAAACTTACTTTTAGACCAAGCTGGCCTTGAACTCACAGAGATCTATCTGCCTGCCTCTAGTTCCCAAATGTTGGCATTAAAGGTGTGTGCCACTATGCCGGGATTAGGCCAACACTCACTCTTACCAGTTGAGTTATATCTGAATTCCACAGGCTGTATGTACTCTCAGAAGGACTTTTCTAGTAGAGCCTTGATAGGTAGTTCCTCGGGGCAGGAGGAGTTTAAGTGCGATTTCCATAGTTCTTCAGGATGGGTTTGCTCGTTTTGGAAACAATTTTAAAGCCCTCCCTTAGTGCGGAAGTAATATGCTTGTGAAAAGTAGTTATAAAAGTTAAGTGGAGATGAATAATATGAAATTTGTGCAAAATAAGATGCTCAATCCAGGCTTGTAGTGATGTACAAAATAATTTACAGAAATGATGGAGGACTAAAGTATATGTTATATTAAAAGAAAGAAGGAAGCCCTGGGGAGATGGCTCAGTGATTAAGAGCACTGGATGCTTTTCCAAGAGACCTGGGTTCAATTCCCAGCACACACTTAGCTGGTGGCTCACAGTTGTTTGTAACTCCAGTTCCAAGGGATCTGGTACCATTTTCAGGTCTCCATGGGAACCATACATATTCATGGTCCACAGACATACATTCAAGCAAAACATCCATATAAACAAAATAAAAATTAGAAATGAAACAACGAGAGAAAGGAGACATCTGTACCCCTTATAAGGCCTTTAGTCACCTGGCTGTTATTTTCCATATTGAAGAAAACATTGTGCTTCTTGGTTCTTTTATTTGCTCCTTAATGAGGTTTATCTGGTACCTGTCATGGACTCTGCCCTTAGGGGCTCAGACTCCTCAGGGTGAGGGAGTCAAACATGCTCAGAAAGAACTCTGTGATCAGGCAGGCTGCCATTAGTGACTTTATTAGGGCTGAAGAAGGGCTATAACGTAACAGGGCGGGGGGAGGGAGGGAACTACTTCAAACCTATGGAAAGAAGGAAGAGGCAGAATTTGAGCTTGGGTGAAAAAACTAATAGGCAATCACTGGAGTAAAGACATAAGAGCAGCTTTTATTTTGGAAGTCAGATTCCCAGGATTCCATGGACAGCTGACTGGTGTCTCATCTCCTGACGGAGACAAGCACTCTCAGCAATGGAAAAATGGAGATTTGTAGGTTGAGGAGGGACATGGTCAGATAACCCAATACCAGTACAGAGAATGCATGGGGGTGGGGTGGAAGTTTAGAGACAGCATCATGGCTAGGATCCTGACAATGGAGGTGGGAATAACCAGGAACCCTGGCAAGATAATACAGGGAGACCCCCAGCTGACCGTGATGCTTTGGGCAGGAAACCAGGAAGAGGCAGAAGTGACAGCTGAACCATTATTGCTCTTTTCTTTCCAGTAATGGACTATCTTAGAATCTTAGCTACCCACACCCCAGAAATGTCTAAACTGGTTTCAGCCAGCCAGATCCACAGGCATGGTCCAGGAAAGCATCTTGTACCATCTTACGATCCATAGAGACTGTCTCATTGGCAAGAGTCTCACTCAGTCTCAAGTGAATCATGGCACTCTATACACTCAGGATGGTCGAAGCAGAATTGCCACAAGTCTGAGGCTAGTTTGGACTACATAGAGATTCCCAACTGAACTTGGCTCCAAGTCTTTGATCCTTATTTTTCCTAATAGCCACTTCTTTCTAGTGTGGCCATTCATGACTTCTGGCTGTTTCTCAGCTTCCCTCAACCCTGACCACACCCGTGCCAATCACACAGGGCGGATGGCGTGACTGCTGTGTTTATGGGTGGAGAAGGTGCCAGGGAAGTGCTCTTGGTGTCCACATAAGCCACCACACTTCTAAGCTTTTTAAAGCATGTGACTGACCAGGTGTGGTGGCCCACAATGGGGAACACAAAAGCACCCCGAGGAGTTGCAGTCTTGGCATGGAAGTCCCCAACAACAGATGACGCACCTTGGGTCTGTCCATGCAGCAAGAGGGGAGGGTGGGCTACCAGGGGACAGCCAGAGCTGTGGTGCTGCTGTGTTCGCTGCTTCAGGGTCTGGTCCACCTGTCGAGGAGGAGGAATGTGTTCTCCACTGGAGAATTCCAATCATAGTATTTTGGAGAAATAAGAGGGAGGATTTCATTATTGCTTCAGGGACACACAAGTTGTAGCATTCTATGCTTTCAACAATTGTCTACATGCTGCTGATAGTTTGTTTGCTTTTGTTTTTTGGGGTGGTGCTGAGGACCAGTTCCAGGGCCCCGAACATACTAGGCAAGTGTTTTATACCAGCAAAGTACAGTATGAGCCCAGAAATAGTCTCATGAGTCAATGGACAAATTGCAAAAGATTATGGTGGGTGGAAGTCTCGAGAACATGGACTATGCTGTTTGCTAGGTTCTCAGACACCCACTCATCGGCCGCTACTGATAGTTATCCATGAAGACCTTGAGGGCTTAGTCCTCCCAGATCAGTTCTCAGTCTACCTAATGCTGCAACCTTTTAATACAGTTTCTCATGTTGTGTTGACCCCCAACTATTACATTATTTGTGCTGTGACTTCATAACTGCAATTTTGCTACTGTTATGAACTGTAATATAAAGACCTGATATGCAACCCCCATGAAAGGGTCATTTGACCTTCTCAAAGGGTCGTGACCCACAGGTTGAGAACTACTGTCCTTGACTGAGTGGGCAAGGGGTTGGCTCTGTAATACAGAGGCTGGATAACCATGGATGACCCAAGACAGAAACTTCATAAAATGTTCCATTGTGTTTCTAAGTATTTTGGAAGAGGGTGTTAAAAATCATGGAAGCACCAGGCATGGTGGCACACGCCTTTAAAACCAGAGCTCTGGAGGCAGATGCAGAGAGCTCTCTGTGAGTTCGAGGCCAGTCTGATCCACAAAGTGAGTTCTAGGACAGGCAAGGCTACACAAAGAAACACCGTCAAAAACAAACAAACAAACAAACTAACTAACTAACAAACAAGCAAGAAAGGAAGCCCCTCGAAGCTGACAATGGATTTCACTGATGTAAGTTGACCCATTTGGAACAGTGTAGCGATGAAGCCATGTATATTATGCGGTAACTCTACCTAAACAGCCTCCACACAGGCTGGAGACAGCAGTCAGAAACAGGGAGAACTGTGTGATTGGTTCATTATGAACCCTCATTGATCTGAGGTATTTTGCTCCCTTGCCTGAGGGAAGAGACACAGCTCTCCCTGCCCCCAATCTCAGGGAAGAGTCACTTTTTAGTTTGATTCCCCTTGCCGGGGACAGGAACTAGGGCCTCTGCTGAGGTACGGCGTGAGCCACAGTGGTTGGGAGAGAGGGGTCACTGGATGAAACAGTAAGTGGGATGAACAAAATAGACTCTGGTGAAGAGGGTCCCAGGGCATCCAGGGAGACAGAAAGGCTCCTGAATTCCACCTGCCTGTGGCCTCACTTGGGAGTTTATATTCCCTTCTTGGCTCCTCATCTTCCTCTCTCTAGAAGGAGGCTGTTTCAGATTATAAACAAAAGGAAAGAGAGTCATTAAAGGGTCAAGGAGGGTTGAACACAAGCACCCATTATGTAAGTCTTGTTATTTCCTGTCTTGAGCCAGCTTCATTCTGGAGGGGCAAGCTTGGGATAGAGGGTGCTTTGGAGGAATGGACTGAGAAAAAGTTATCTTTTTCTGGTGACTCTGAAGGGTGAGTTCTTAGTGGCAAGGACTAGACAAAAGTGACAATTTCTGAGGACCAAAATAATTTTAGCCCATATGCTGCCTGGTAAACTGGTCCTCAAACGTCCTATTCTGTGTGTGTGACTTGGGGCTGCCTGTGCTTGGATAACTGGATTGGGCTGGCAACAGCTATTCTGCTTCGTAGAAGAGAAACAATTACAATAACAGCAACCATGGCAACCCTGTTATTAGTACCCACCGCGTGCCAGACACAGCACAAGGTATTTCACTTATATAATCCAGTGCAATCCTCACACTTTGGGAATAATTAGCATCCCCACCGCCCCCATCCCCACATCTATGAGGAAACTGAGGCAGAGATCAAAGCACTTGGGATGACTGGAACTTGGGATGATTCTAACAACTTCTAATTAAAAACAAGCAATCAAACAAACAGAAACAAAACAAAACCCCAATCCTTAAAGCCAAGCGGGGAGTTGTGGAGGTTTGCGAGAACCCCAATAAAGCCAACAGTGGGTTTACAGACCTGAGAGTTCTAATCGCTCCCCAGAGAACGGGTCATCAACTTTGGCATTCATAGTTAAATTGGTAATGTTCTCTGCCTCCCTCACCACCCCCTCCTCCCCAAATCAGAGGGAAGTGGCCAGTGGGGAAGAGGTTTCTGGAGACTGGAAACCAGTGTCCACGAAGAGCCAAGAACCCAGGCGTGCAGTAGATCACGTTGGATTCTGTGTGCCTAATGAGAAAGCGAGAGAAGGAGATAAAAGACACCTGAAATGTCAGAATAATGACAGCATCGGTGTCCTAATAAATACCTAGTGTAGCATGAAAGTGGCTTCAGCGCACCCAAAGCTTCAATTAAATCAGGTGGAGTGAGGGGGGAGCAGGCAATTGCAGGCTACCAGCCGCCATCTCCTCCTTGGTTGGGGCATCCTCACGTACTCCCTGCCTAGAGGGTGGGCAACCTCCAGTCCTTTCCTTTTGATGTCTCTCTGGGCTGGGTCTGCATCTAACTGTCATGGGCATGACACAGATGGCACAGTGACTTGGGTCAGCACAGCTCCTTTGTGTGTACCCCTCCCAGTCCCCTTAGTTCCTGGTCTTTACGTTAGTGGTCTCTGCTGAAATTGCGGCTGAGAGCTTTTGTTTATCCACGCACAATACTAATTTATATTAGTTCCTGTTCTTCCAAACGGTGATTTATGCATCCTTTTGTCTTCTGGGCTGGGTCCTGAATGACTGAAGCTGCACAAACACCACACACTTGTGAATGACACTTCTGGTGTTATCTCAGGCTTTATACTTTCGAAGCCACGGGGAATCTAACATTGCCTTAGATGCTCCTAGACAGCATCCCCCCACTGAGAGGCATGCAGGGCCAAAGGCTCAGGTGTTGTAGATATTAGTCTGGAATGCTAAATCAGTAAGTGATCAGACCATTACACTGTAATTAGGTTGTCACAATATTAGATGCCAAAAAGCACTGTAATAACAGAAGTAGTATCTCTCCCATTTTATGTCTCATCCGGGATCAAATTAGTAGCCCATTTGCTCTATGGCCAGTGAGTAATAGCGGCTTGTTCTGCACAGCACATGAGCTCTCTTCAAACTGCTGGGTGAGCATTTTGCCGGGAGCGTGGATGCTTTCCTCATTCAAGCTGGGATTGTGTGTGATGCTTCTGCAGAGCTCTGGAGATAACAAAATCCTTTTCAAAATCCAAAGCCCAGCTTCTGGTCTCTAAATCACAAATAAAACGTTAGCAGCTATTACAGAAATACAATGCACCCCCTTTTAAAGAAAAAAGGGGGATAGATAGTATATTAAAGAAATGAACCTATAAACACGGGAACAAAACAGATGCTCTCGTCTCTCCATAGATGACTAGGCCCTTAAGTCTATCAGTCAGGTTAGGTGAAAAGCTGCTTTTAGGAGTTTTTGATGCAATTTTGAATTTTAAAAATTGTCACGCTTGTCTCGTGTTAACAGAGAGCCCGTGGAGTAAGAAGGTGGGGTTTGCTTTACTTAGCATGACAGTAACCTATTGATCTCCCTTGTCTTCTGTTTTCAGAACTCTCTGCTCCCGAACCACCAAACAGCCAAGATGCTGGTGTTACTGGCTGGTATCTTTGTGGTGCACATCGCTGCTGCTATAATGCTCTTCGTCTCCACCATCTCCAACGTGAGTCACGGCCTCTGGTTCATTCATCTGGGGAGGGATCTTTGGAAGAGTTTGGCAAAATGTTTAGAAAAAATGGAAGAGGGGTGTTAAGTCGGTGCAGAGAGCCTCTAATTTAGATGTGGGGGAAAGAGATCATACACCTACTCACGTATCAAACAATGGAATACCCAAAGTGTAAAGAGCCAGGATCCATGAGTGATTCTAGGGATGTTGGGAGGTGGGAAACGCTCCACCAAAGGTGGAGATCAAGGTGCCTTTGGAGGGTGGGTAGGCGGGTGGAGCTCCTCTTACAGAAAGAAGGGAAGTGGTAGAAAGTGCGTTCCCTGTAGGCCATTCTGGCAGGCCAGCTGGCAAAGGTGCCCTGTGGGACAGACAGGCTTTCCCAGTCAGGAGTTATAGATCTCTATGCGCACCAGCCTTTCCCTCCTGCAGAAATTTGTGATTATGGGCTAGATGACTGTGAGAACGAGAACACTGCTTTGGTTATTAGGTTGATAAATCCGACTTTTGAGTGGAAATCAGTGTGGGAAATGGAATTTGGCAAGATTTACTAACTCCATTCCCGGTGAACCGGGGTCTTTGCTCTCCGAACCTGGGTCTACTCTGACCCCTAGTGGTCATTTCCAGCTCCCAATTTGCTTGTATTGCCCTCGTCTCAAGGAAAAAGAGCCAGTTTCTAGGACTAAGAAGTAAAGTGACTAAGTGATGGAAGGATCGCTTGAAAGAGGCGGAGGCAAGAGGTCCATGAGTTTGAGGCCAGCCTGGGCCACACGCTTTGCTTGGTGTGGTGGCACGAGCTTTTAATATCAGCACTTGGGAGGCAGGATCTCTGTGATCTGAGGCCAACCTGGTCGACAAACAAACAGAAAACAAAGAAGTTAAGGCAACCAATCATTAGGTAGACAAATGATGGCTCTAGAATGGGTGAGAGTCCATTTGACCCTTGTGGTGGTCAAAGGGTAAATAGTTTTGTGTCCTCCCCTCCCCCCAGGGTTTCTTTGTATAATCCTGGCTGTCCTGGAACTCACTATGTAGATCAGACAGGCCTCAAACTTGGAGATGCACCTACCCCTGCCTCCCAAGTACTGGGATGAAGGCTCTGATAGGTTTTAAAGTCCAGAGCCAAGTGGGTGTGAATACAAGCTAGGCTAGTTTGCGTATTACCAGAGAGGACACAATTCCTGCCCATCTTGCCTCCTCCAGCTTTATAATTTGTCGATTGTGTATGCTGACTCCTGTGCTTCACAGGATAATGATGTGGGAAACCTCTCACATCACTCACAAGAGGCACACGTGCTTCATATCCACCCAGGGTCAGCCCCTGACGCGGGGCGGAGCTAGCGGGCAATTGCGCGCGCTTGGGCTTCCTGTTTCCGCGTGCGCATGTGTAGACAGGACTCTGTAGTTATTTTCTATTTCACAGAGGAGCTGTTTTTCTCAGTTCAGGTGAGAAGGGGTGCTGGCACCACGATGGACCTGGGGATATACATTTTGGTCATTCTTGGACTTTTAGCTGCCCCTGCCTTGAAGCGTTTGATATTTAAGGACTCTGTGCCGTGACAGTCCACATCCGAACCTTCTGAATGGGCTAACTTGGCCCATGGGCCACCAGAGTCATTCTTGTTTCCCCAGCAACCTTCCTGGTTCTTAGTTGTCTCCAACTTACTATCTGAGCTGACACGTCTTAAACCCCTGAGCCTCCTGTTCATTTCCAGGGTGCTGGAATTACAGGCAGTTGCTACCAGGCCTGACTTAACTATTTTTTCCCCTCATTAGCTAACTACTTAAATGTAAGCCTTTTAAAGTGCCTTGCACATGCTCAGTGTTCTTTTCCTCATCCAGAGGTTTTGTTCCTTAGAACTTTAGGATTTTAAACCACGATGGTGAACTTTCTTCAGTTGTGTGTGTGTGTGAGTGTGTGTGAGCTGTATGAGTGTGCATGCGTCTGTGAGTGTGCATCATGAATAACCAAGTCCAAATAGGAAAGGTGGCATCTTTTCTGGTCCACAGTTTCCTTTCTTGCAACCTTTGTGACTTAGGATCTTATTTCTGCAGAGACACGAGGCTTAGCGGTGTCGACAGCCGCATAGGGCATCTTGGTTAAGATTTGGTCCTGACACATGATGATGTTCTCTTCTAGAAAGCAGAAGAGCAACTCTTAATCGACTCCATCTCCTCTGGTTTCAGGTCTGGATGGTTTCAAATGACGTAGCATCCTCCGTGGGACTTTGGAAGAACTGTACTAGTGGTGACTGCACTGACACCCTGTCATATGGCAATGAAGGTATGAGTGCAGACACAAGTGCCTACCCACCGTGGTGAGGGTAGGGCCATGCCCAGACTTTCGGGTCGTCTAATGCTCCTGCCCTGTATTCACAGATGCTCTCAAGGCAGTGCAAGCCTTCATGATTCTCTCCATCATCTTCTGTGTGATCTCCCTTGTGGTCTTCGTGTTCCAACTCTTCACCATGGAGAAGGGAAACCGCTTCTTCCTCTCAGGGTCCACCATGTTGGTGTGCTGTGAGTATCCAGGGCATGGGCTATTTTACATGGGAGCATCTTTTTTTTTTCCCCACTACTGGAGACTGAACCCAGGGTCTTGAAAGATTGCTGAGCTACATGCAGGAAACCTTTGACTAGACCTCACACCATTGCTCCAGTCCAGCCTCAGATTAGCGCATGGCTGCGTGAAGCTGCATTCGGCTCTTCTCGCCTCTAGTTGCCTGTTGATTTGCTATTGCTGCTTGGGTTAACAACCCCTACCTGCTTTATTGTTTAAAAAGCTAGATGTCCCTAGGAGCCACCAAGTGGTTGGGCAGCATCAGTACCCCTCTATACAGAAGGTGAGAAGGTGGCGTCCTCAGAAAGATGCAGCTGTGGCCAGGATGTACACGATTATTGCAATGCACCATCTTCTCCATCACCCCAGATACACCCAGTTTGGTAAAAGGCCATGCTGCTCCCATAACACCATCCCTAGACATACCAGGGTCCGGGTGGGAAAGGCAGGTGGCCAGCAGGATACTCCATGATTTATTCTTCACAATAATTACACACAAGCCAGTGCAGATTTGAGAGCCCAGATATCTCTTTCACCAACACCTGTCAAGCTTGAATCTGGGCAAACCGACAGAGTGACCTTTTAGGAAAAAACAGTGAGAGTTTCCTTTCCCATTGTTGTTGAGGGAAATGGGATTGTTAAAAACAAACAAAGAAACAAACTGCTTTGGTGCCTGCCATGACAGTGCCTTTTTCTTTGCAGGGTTTTGCATCCTGGTCGGAGTGTCCATCTATACTCAGCATTATGCCCACGGTGAGAAGAACTTTAGCACCCAAAACCACCATGGGTACTGTTTCATCCTGACCTGGATTTGCTTCTGCTTCACTTTCATTATTGGCATTCTTTACATGGTCCTGAGGAAGAAATAAGATGAACAAGCTTATGGGGACTCGGTGGGGCGGGCGTGGGGAGGAGGAAGCGGCTTAATCTGGGAGGGAAGCAGAAGTTGTTGTGTAGGAATAACCAAGGGAAGGGAGGGGGGAGGGGAAGGGGGAAGGAAGAGTGGGGGAGAGGCCCAAACCCAAACCATTTCTGGGGGTGGGATTCTCTACTGCCAAGCACCTGCCCTTGGAAGAAAAGTTGTTGGCTACTATGCTGATGCTTCCTTGAAGCCATCAGAGGGTCCTCCTCTAGCCACCAAATATGAGCCCATCTGTCCTCAGTTACACAACACCACTTAGGACCTTATCAGCTGCCATACGACTGGACGACTGGTTCCACTCTTGAGGGTAACTTCTGGGCCACTCACCGAGGTCTTCCAAACCTCTATCACCAAGCTCCAACAGTGGTCCAAGTCCCGGCAAGAGCAGATACTGCCTCTTTGCTGGGAAGGCTAAGACTGGAGGCCACCCGTCCTTCGACCTAAAGCCAAACATCAAATTCAGATTCCAAGTGCCTTTAGTGGGGGGTAGCGGGGGCTTTGGCCACGATGCCACTTCCCCTATCTTTTCTGAAAAGACTAGAAAGAGGTAGTTTATAAGGCAAGCTGGTGGGATTGGCTTAATCAAGAACTAGAAGTTTTTACCCTGGAGGACTGGGAGATAGGCTGAGATTGGCAGAGTCTCTGTCACACCTCACTGAGATGTCCCTTATAGAGGCCTCCTGCTCTGGACTCTGATGGACTCTCACTAAAAGCTAAGGCAGCTTTTCTGGAGTTTCTCTAGATTCTCTAGAGCCAAAGATGAAAATGCCCCACACACTGTAGGGTCAAAGGGCACACCCACCACAGTGCTATAGTAAGGTTGTGGTTTTTAGGAGTCCCCCTAATGCACACAGTGTTTCTTGTAAATGTAACAGGTGAGGGATACACACAGCCCCTTACCATACGACTCTGCTAAGCTTCTGAATTAGGGACCTTTGAGGAAGTTCTCTCTATAATAACCAATACTGGGGACCAGAACAGAACGGCTAAGTTCAGCGGTCACTATAGCTTTGACCCTGGCTGGAGTGGTCCCCTCTCCATAGGTTTCCCCAACTGTTTTCTAGATGAAGATGGCAATTCTAGAAGTCAATCAAAGCATACACCAACCTAAATCAAAGAACAAGCCTGAGACAGGGTGGGGGAGGTGCTGTCTGGGTATGGAGTGTTAAGCATACTACATTTCAGTTATAATAAGAACAGAGTAACTGCTCTCAGGAAACACAAATTTTAAACATCATGAGCTGAGTAAAGTCCAGGTGATGGGCAGACAGTTTCTTTTTAAAGGCAAGAGAAACTCTTGGGGTTTCCAGTCAGAAGGCAGCTGAATTGTTGGGGCCACAAGAGTACTCTTACGTAAGACTTAGACGTGTGTCATAGTCCTGGTTCAGGGGCCAGAGCTCTGTCTACAGCAGCTATGTTAAGCCATCTCAGATTTCTGCCTACAGGGCTTTCTCTTTAGAAACTGTTTCCTTTATTGCCCTTGGAAGATCACCCCTAGGAGGAGTCTGAGACATGTCACCTCCATTCCTTTTCCTAGGGTTATCCTTATCCATTTCTTATACACATTTCCTTATTGGGGGGAGTTGTTATGCTATAATTGCTCGTATTTATGTAAAGGAACTATTACTAAGTATATTTCTCTATGTGTATTATGTTTAAGGGAATGTTGAAGGTGGATTACTAAATTGCTGGGCTGAGGGTAGAGACATTGGTCAGGAAAAACTGTGGGATAATAAACTCTTAAATTACAATTTGATCACCATATGTTTGTTCAAGGCTGTCTTAGGTTCAGAAGGATATCAACGGACAGCTGTGATCAGAAAAATATAGCCACATTTTGTGAAAAAGTTGAATTTTTGATTGAAGTGAGCCATGCATTTCCCTGTCTTTTACCTTTTTCTGTGACATTTACATCTCATGTAACTTGCATTGCATTGGTGGGCTATTCTAGTACTGTATTTGGCTTCTTAATAGATTATTTCATATACTATAACTGTAAATATTTTGATACATATGTTTATAACTCTAGGGATATAAAAACAAATTCTGATTCCCTACATTGTGTGACTGTTTTCTTTTCTTTTCTTTTTTTAAATGAGAGGATATAGAGATTGGTGACATTTATTCCTACTATTAACTTTCTTACTGGTTTGATTTGGGGAACTTGACATTTATTTGATACATTAAACTACTTTCTGGTAAAACCTTAAGGGTTTCTCTAATAATTATTTCAGGCAACTGAATGTTATTAAATATAGCTTTGCCTTGCTTTAATTAGACCTCTTAGGCAAAAATGGAATTTCATAAGCTAATAGATTAGAAAGAGGTTGTTATTATCTTAAATAAGAATGGCTTATGACTTTAAGAAATGAGGCACTTCCACAGTTTGGTTGAAGTAGCCAGCTCCTCAAGTGTGTCTTCACAGTACATGGTAATTCACAAAGGCTGTAATAATTCATATTCACAGAAGCTCATCGTGTTAGCTGGAGCATCTCTGCGTGGGCTCAATGACTGCAGGCAAGATTAACTCCTTTCTGAGAGCAGTCAGAGCGCTCATGGATCGTGGAGAGCAGGTGGATACTAAGTATCTCATTGTTATATCAACACTAGTGAGATAAGTAGGGTTTATTGGTGGTCTTCTGGTCCTTTATGGCCTTGGATTAAAAATGAACTACACACAGGGGCTGGAGAGATGGCTCCGTGGTTACGAACACTGGTTGCTCTTCCAGAGGACCCAGGTTCAATTCCCAACACTCACTTCACAGCTCCTAAGTGACTATAGCTCCGGTTTCAGGGGATCTGATGCACTCACATAGACATGCACACAGGCAGAATACAAATGCACGTGAAATATGCAAATTAAAAAAACTTCACAGAGAAACGTCAAAAATATACTATGAGGGGCTGAAGAGGTGGATGGCTGAGTGGTTAAAGGGATTTGCTGCTTTTTTTTGCAGAGGACCCAGGTTCAGTTCCCAGGGCCCACATGAAGGTTCACAGTCATCTGTCACTCTACTCCCAGGGGATCCAATGCCCTCTTCTGGCGAAACAGTCACATAGTAAAAATAGATAAATATTAAGAACTATATTATGAAGCTTCAACATAAAAGACTGGAGAGATGGTTCTGTACAAGCTTGAGGACCTAAGCTTGGATTCCCAGTACCTGTATAAAAAAGTTGGGAGCAATAATGTGTGTCTGTAGTCCCAGGGGCAGGTGGCTGAGACTGAAGATCCTTGGAGCTCACTGGTCAGCTAGCCTGGCCCAAATGGTTAGAGCTCCAGGTTCAGTGAGAGGCCCTGTCTCAAAGAGTAAGGTGAAAACCAGTGGAACAAGACCATCGTACATAAACCTCTAGCTTCCGCATGTGCAGAGATGGATGAGTATGTGTTCACACATGCACATACGTACACACACACACACACACACTGTTAGTACATTTTAAATTAGCAGACCAAATTGCATTGGCTCTGTAATGTCTCCTCAGAAACCCATATGTCTCTTTTGATTGTTGTTTGTTTGAGACAGAGTCTTACTACGGGTCACTTCAAACTTGTACTTTTCTGAGCTTTGCCTCTTTTGAGTGGTGCGATTATAGGTGTGCCCCATCACCCTTGGATGCCTGTAAAGTTCCTTAGGCTTCTTCTAAGACATTTTCATAAGTGATCTACTCCTTCACTTAGCTCTCCTAGAGAGTTTCCTCCTATGGTACACTCCAGCTCCTATGCTGACTCTCCTGACTGTCCATCCCTCCCCCAACTGTCCATCCCTCTTCTGACTATCAGTCCCTCTCCCGACTGTCCATCCCTCTCCTGACTGTCCATCCCTCCCCCAACTGTCCATCCCTCTTCTGACTATCAGTCCCTCTCCCGACTGTCCATCCCTCTTCTGACTGTTTATCCCTCCTTCAACTGTCCATCTCTCTTCTGACTGTTTATTCCTCCCTCAACTGTCCATCTCTACCCAGACTGTTCATCCCTCTTCTGATTGTCAATCCCTTCCCCCACTGTCCATCCCTTCCCCAACTGTCCATCCCTTCCCCGACTGTCCATCCCTCCCCCCGACTGTCCATCCCTTCCCCGACTGTCCATTCTTTCCCCACAAAGATCTTTAGTCACCAACAGACACTCAGACCCACCCAGCGTGTCTTCTACTGCCAAGATGTCATCTTCCGCTTCAAGAATCTGGGTGGTAAATAGGGTGTGTTAGGAAGAACGGCAGGAGGATTATCCAACAAGAAACTCACTTGAGAGCCGACACAGCACTTCACGCCTCAGAGTACTCTACAGTATTTCCTCTGAAGATCTGGCTTTTTTCAGGCATTCGGCTGATCAGGCGAGGCCCACTCACAGCAGGCAGGGCAATCTGCCTCACTTAAATCTCATCCACTTAAAAGTCATTCTCATTCCAAAATGTATTCCCAGAAACACCCTGAATAATGTTTGATGAAACAGTTGGATACTTTGACCCGGGCAGGTTGACACATAAATTTAGGTATCACTGGGGTACCTTTTTTATCAATCACAAGGAGTATTAGCTTTCTAATACTGCTTTAGAAAGGATTTAAAGAAAGTGTAAACAGCAGATGCCTCTATGATTCAGGCTGATATTTGGGTCTGTATGGTAGTGAGATAGCAAGGCAATAGTGTTAACTTGCAAAATGAGATTCCATTCCAAGAAAAGACAGGGAGTTTTCAAATTTCCATGTATAAAGGGGCTTAATAAACATTTGAGCAATTAAATGTCTCAGATAGGGTCTGATTGAATTAAAATGATTAAGTAAATATGCAGGCCCAATTGAGTATGGAATGACTCACTACGATCTCCCTTGTCACTGAAGAATGAGGTCCCCAGGCACAGACACCCCATTCATCAGGGTGATAAATGCCAGGTGCCACATGGTTAATAGATAACTCTGTCACTCAGATTTGGGCTTGGTCCTGATCGTCCCTTTGTGAGATCCTGCTGCCTTTCAGTCCCAGAGGACAATTTCACAGGAGCCTTGAAGAAGACGCGTATGAGATGAAAGTGTGCTGTGCAGGGCTTCACACTCCACAACACAGGCAGGATTCTTCTGTGTCTGCTAGGAAAAGCCAGAACATACCAATACACAGACAGAACATACCAACACACAGACAGAACATACCAACATGCAGACAGAACACACCAACATGCAGACAGAACACACCAACATGCAGACAGAACATACCAACATACAGATAGAACATACCAA